>JBBMFX010000007.1:13025546-13036657 GCA_037832545.1 Rhabdalestes septentrionalis | reverse complement strand
CTCCATGATTTCTAAGTGGGAGAACTTGCAAAATCGCAAGGTGTTCAAATACTTCTGTTCCTCACTGTATGCTATGTGCAGTCCTCTACTTCTAACCTCTGTTTACAATTTGTTTTACTACTAAGTCACTTAAAAGTAAGTTACTTATCTATAGTATTTATATCCAGCCCTCATTTATGCAGTGTATTTCATATTGAGATTTTTCTGCAATTTTATTTATAGTATTGTTTTAGACTTATCTTGTTTTTGTATCTTTGTGTGTCTGTGCAGTCATAACATAAGCAGTTTCCTCCAGGATCAATAATGTTTTCTGATTCTTATGTGTCAAATTATTTAGTGGAATGAATAACTCCATAAAATCTGGCACTGTTATATGAAAATGGTACACCATCAGTACATTTATTAGTAGAGTATACATAACAATGGAGTTTTTGAACTTGGCAAAGACTAGAAATAGTTCTGTGATATATATGATTATATTATGTCAGTGGGTTATACGAAATGTATCTTGGCTCAGATATTCTATGCTCAGAGACCCACTTTTGCAAAACTGCTACAGCTGTAGAAATAAAAAAGTATTTTATTGCTTACAGAACCGCTTACAAAACAGTATAATCTGTGATGAAATACGTTTCTATTCTAAATTTCCTTAAAATTCATTCTTTCCTCAATTCCCTATTCACATACAAAATTATGTATACATATTTGTTTATATGAGAACAATTTGTAATTTGTAAACTTTCTTCCAAAATATACTGACAAATGTATGAAAAAATATAAATACCCCATTTGAAAAATACTATTAAAAATGAGTACAATTGTTTTTTCAATGTTTCATACCTAAACTATAATAAATCAGTAAAAAAGATTAAGATCATCCTTGGTTTAAAACTAAACATGTACTCCTGTGCTCTTTAAGAAATTCACCAGAGAAGCCAACTGATACAAATTGTGAGAATTTATAATAAAGGAGCATTTGGTTGATGCTCTTATCCAGAGGGAATTACAATCATTAGTCACAGGGACAGTGCCCAAGGAGCCACTGAGGGTTGAGTGTCTTGCTCAAGATTGAACCTCTGATTTTATGGTCATTTGGTTCAGAGGCAAGTGTTTTACCCACAAGGCTACTACTACTCTTAATGAATATTGCTATATTATTCAGTTCTATACTATTCTACATTTATAGAATTACAAAGCCTTAATGGCTGAGGTAACTGTCCTTCCTGAAGAAGAACAGCATCTTCTGTTAGGATCAGGTCTAAATGAGTCCTGCTGCTAAAATGACTTTTAGGAAGAGATTTAGTCACCACTGTACAATAGACCACCTTGCAACAGGATCTTTCCAAACAGGGGCAGTTTTTATTACTTATTTTTTAAAAGGGTTACAAACAGATCAAATCATTGTTTATTTATTCATTTACTGCTTAAGTTACATGTTCATTTCTGCATTAATATGTAATTAATTGAATCTTTACAATAAAAAAAGTGACAGGGGTACTTTGCTACAAAAGTGTTGTTACAGGAGTAACACTATTATGCCTCTCCATTCCTAATACGAATTTCTCTGGCCATTCGACATGTCTCAAATATTCCACAGCAACAGGTCATCAGGGCATCGTTGCATATTGTCCCCTGTAAGAAAAAAAATAAGAAGTAAAATAAAACCTATTTAACCCAAGACACAACAGAATTTATTGATATTTTATGAGAATAATCTCTGTATCTCCAGACAGAACACTTTCATATGTTGTAGGGAGACTCACTTGGATGCCATAGGTCAGTCTCATGTGTGTCCTCATAGCGGCCATGCCTCCAGGAACACATGCCAAGCATGCGTTCTCACCATACTTGTTAGCTGTGTAGCATCCTAGTGCAATTGGACAGATGAAGCCAAGGCCACCTGGATGGTACCCGGGAACAGAACGAGAATAAGCTCTTGCATCTTATTGCTATTAACAGTCAGACACAATAAAGTTTGGCGTGTGGCAATGCATTTTAGAGCATTCCAAAGTCTGATGTTAAAATCAACAAGAAATTCATTCCAAATAAAAAATAGTTTCAATAAAAAAACATGTAGTGCCTAATGATGAATTTGGCTAATTTTTCAAAATGTATGCATAATTAAGATGGAACAGTTTGGTGTGAAATGCTCAATTTCTGAGAAACTTAACTGAGCGAGAATTGCTCACAAGCATGGTAATAGGAACCAGATGGCTGAAATATGTATTACCTAATACTATATCACTAAAATGGTAATTAACATGTTGTCTGATGCCAGAGATGGTCACAATAGTTATGGGAGGTAAATGCAGTGAATTGTAAGCCGCTTAGACTGAATGGGTTTATCATTATCAGCACAATTGTTCGCTCACTAGTCATTTAGATACTTAATAAAATGACAAAATATGCCCCATTAGCATCACAGCCCCTGGCTCATATCACTACCATTGTGTTAAAAAAAAACAAACCCAAAAACCAAACCTTGTCTACACTTTTGTGCAATTGATCATTTTGCCTCAAAAACACGTTTTTTTTAATTCCCTTTTTTGATGGAAGTAATAGGAGGTGTGTTTAATAAGAGGTGTGTTCACTGTTCAGTCAACACGTGGCTGTGTTAACGGGAAGGACACAAACCCAGGTTTGGTGCATTTTGAACGTGATACTTTCAATTTTCTGTACTCACAGATGAGCAGGTCACTGCAGCAGGAGCAGAGGCCTGTGCTCCACTCTCCTGTTTGAACATTGGTCCCGTAGGAACCTGCTGCTGGCTGATGGGTCACTGGGTTTGACATGTCTGTTAAAGGGAGTTGTCCACAAGGTCCTGATATGTTCCCATTTTAGAAAAATATCACATTTAAAGAACCATCAGATCTCGAGAGAATTTGTGCTCTTGATAATACCTTCAGATACATTTGAAATTAAAATACGCAAAAAAGGCATGAGCACTGAAGTCCACTAAAATGCAACTGAGAATCAGCACCTGCTGTGTCTCCTCACATTTCAGATGATTAGTTTTTTCCCTGTTGATTTCCTGAACAGAAGATCCCAAATATAGTTGCTCTTTCACACTCAATCTTTAACATCCAGTTAATACAATCTCCACATATTTATATAAGTCTCTTCTGTAACTATAATGGTCTCAAAAGTCCAAAAAGACTCCAAAAGAGTGAATTGTTAACTGTAAGTATACCCTAAAATGCACCCAAGCAGTGCTGTACTAGAAAAATGCAGGCAAAAGGAACTACCATAGCATGACCTCACCATCATCAAACACAGTATACAGTAAGAGCATGTTTTATTTTATTTTAAAGCCGTGTGAGTAAATTAGGCAGATCTGGTTTACATATACATGATGTGTAATTTCTGATCAAGCTGACTTGAATGTGACACATGCCGAGTGTAATGACCAAAGCATAAGTTGAACAAAATGACAGTTTAAATTGTCCTTTTAGATACACATTTTAAAGAAATAACATCAAAAATGTAAACCAACAGAAATGCTTTACCTTGCCTGCTCGTCTGATCCTCTTGATCTGAATCTTTCAGCTCTAAAGGAAGTTGTGACACACTACCGCGCAGTGCAACACGCCTGCAATGTTTCCGACGCACGGCACAACCTTCACACGCACTTGATCACAAGAAAGGGCCAGAATTGCTCAATGCAATAGGAAATGAGACTGAACTCAATCAAAGTAGTAAAAAGTGCACTTTCGTTGAAGTTCTGATACTTTGGCCACTTATACGTATGACAGTCATGCACTTGTCATAAAACTAGACTTCACGGAACTGAGCCCAGGCGAGCTATATCTTCTAACCACAACCACAAATGCATCAAGCTGCATTTGCCTCTTATCTATGCCTCAAATCATCATTAGCTGTCTTTTTGATAAATTGGACTGATGGCATTAAATAAAAAAAGTCTGATGTAATCAAGTGCAATTTGAGAAAGAGTGAAAGTTTATTAAGTTCTGCTAACAAGGGGACAACAGAGTCGTTTTGAAAGACATATGAAAATGTATTGACATCAAATAAAGAACAAACATCAAATATTATAGCGATAACTAAAAGCAGCAGAAAACACTTGCTGTCAGAGCCTTGTGTGTAACCAATCCTTCCTGTTAAGTGTTTAACAGTAGCTTCTTTGTATGATTTGCCCATTTTCATCATTCTGGGCTTTTTATACTGGAGTCCCTTGGGTTTCTGTGGGGATAGAGATTGAAGAAGTCTTGTCCTGTGCCATCATAGCATTTCTCTTCTCAGCTTTCTGCTTCTGGACCTCTTTGTAGACCTGAGATAGATGACAGAGACAAAAGCATGGGTATGGACAGCTAAAACAGCATGATACATTTTTTCAAAGCATTAATATATGTTGTATTGAGCTATTATTTTCAATCACTGAGGAAATACAGACAACGCACCAGTATACTAAAATACTCAAACATTAATCCTATTATTGGTAAATATGACTTCAGATATTACTGTTGTCCTATAACAGGATAACATACATGTTTAAACTTTACATATTACACTTTCAGTGTGTTCATAATGTAAAAGGAGAAAGACTTGTGGTGTGCTACCTTGATGCACAGGGCCTTCTTAGCCAGCCAGCGTCTAGTGGCCCGTCTGTAGTACTCTGGAGGGAAGGTGTACGTGATGTCTAGCTCTCGACAGACCTTCTCATAAGCCTCATAGTGGGTTCTTCTCAGGACTTTTAGGATTTTATTCCTGCGGTCAATGCTCATCAGCATCCACCTTTTATTAGCCTTGTCCTAAATCAACAATCAGAAGTGGGACAGGGTGTGTTCTAGCTACTGTTTTATCTAACAGGATATTATCTGGCTACTTTTTCACCTGCTACTCATGTTTTACTTTTGTTTATATATCCCATAGTATACCATCACATATCTCTGTGTAAAACACAGTATCTGTTCAGATCTATGTGGTGAAATATATTTACTCTTTGATGAGTGTGTGAACAGGATTTCCTGTCTCTCTTTGAGGGTGAGATGGGACAGAATGTGAAAAGTGTTCTCACACCTTTAAATGATTGCAGAACACACATGCACACAAGAATGTTCACACTCCTCCTCCGAGACGTACCTTGGGGTGCTTCTGCAGGTGCTCTTGAAAATTGCGGATTTGTGCCGTCAAAATGGCCACTAATGAAACAGACCAGAAAAAAAGTCCTTTCTGACAAAAGGCAGACATTACGAGATTGTGACATTATGAGATTGTGAAGTGGTTAATGAATTGCTTATCTCACAGCTAGAAAAAAGGAACATACCCTTAACTTCGGTTGAGCTGCGGTCGTTGTCGTCCCTACAGACTTTTGCAATCAGCTGTTCCTTTTTCAGATGGAGTTTCTCACTCTGGGCACAAATAATGATACTGCTGAATTGTGTATGGCTATCAATGTGGAGACATATTTTAAAAGGCAGATGCCCTTATAACTTGGCCCCTTCAAAAATTGCTCAAAGGTCCTTATTACGAAGGCAAAAAGTCTGAACCCATGACAGCATACAATGGTACATCGCATAAATGATTTACAGATACTAATGTACTCTGAAAATGACAGCAGCACTGTTATAATGAAAAGGACATACATGGCTTGCAAGTTCCAGTGAGAGAAGCTTCTTGACCACATCATCAACTCTGCAAACGGAAGACACAACACGGTTTGAGAAAGATATTGAGGCACTTTCAATTTGGTGTAATTTTTGCCGTAATCCCAGTTCCCTTTACTGAACTGTGTGGCCTTGTTACGCAAGTTGATAAATTTTGTTGTAGTGTTCCTTCAGGATGATCAATAATCTCTGACATCTAAAATTTTTTTTATAAACTCTGCATATTGATATGGATCCTATGCCCATTCCTTCTCAAGCCACATAAATCCATAGATGGAATATGGATTAAGGAATCAGATAAGCGCTTATGAAAAATTTGTTCGGTTCGAGTTCTCAGGAGATAAGCTCATATGGCATTATTCATCTTTTTTCAATAGTCCTTACATGACTGCCCTGCAATGACTCCTTGTCATGTCTTTGCCAGCGGCCAGAAGAGGCTGCTGTTTATATTTTAAAAGGGACTTTGAATCTGAAAGAGGTTTGTGTCTTTATTCATCTCTTTTCAGCTGTTTTGTGCTTAGTTAAAGTGATTGTGTTTAAAGATTGGTTTCTCTCTTTTGTTTATTTATGTTTCAAGAGTTTGTTTTATTTGCTTATTAACTCTCACACTTATCCCCCACGCTACACATTCCTTATGTGACTGCTTTTTTAGTTACGTTTTGTGTTTAAAGGGCCTCGAGCCTATGAATGTTCTATTTAGTGTAGAATCTGCGTGTTTATGTAAGCAGTTCCATCAAAGGAACTCGCATCTTGCACCTCACCTCACTCCCCGAGCACACTCGGAATGACATAAAATAATAGTTGCAGGTATTCTATTTTGAAATCATATGGCGACACAGGCTTCGTAATTTAAAGTGACCTCTTACGGTCACATTTGACCACACCACAGTACTCAGTGGGAACAGCACAAAATTCTTTCTCTGCATTTAACTCCTTCACCAAGTGAAGCAGTGGGCAGCCAGGAATATAGTGTGTGGGGACGGTACCTTGATGAAGCATTCCAGTGCTTCCTTGGGGCAACTCCTTACCTACCAGGCCACTAATGCGTTAATATACATTTAACCTATTTTAGTTTTTTTATTAAAGGTAGCATACTATGTAATGACACTTGCATTAAATATAGACCATTTTAATACTTCGTTTTGTTTTTGTTTTTTAAAAATATATATTTCATAATACAACAGGGTGGGGAAACAGCAGGCCACAAAACAGTGTTTCCGTGATTTAACACACTGAGTGCAATGGGATGACTGTTCAGGGTAACCTTTGTGTATAGAATTTTAGCTCATAAAACTGGTACAGCAGGATGAATTTCCAATTCAACAATAAACTGAAAATGACAGAGGAAGCGTACGTGTGTGCAAGTGGAACCGAAGCATATTCATGTTTCAGCATGGATGGTGCCAGGTCTTGTAGTTGACTCTGGAATTCTGTTGAAAGGAGAAAGTAATCCAGTGAGCAAAGTGCTTTCCTCTGCATTAGAAACACAGACAGACACTATGGGACGTCACATAACATAAACTTGGTCAAACTCATGTCCTTTTGCTTACCTGGCTTTTTTCGTACAGCTCGAGCATACTGCCTGACTGGCTGGTTCGTGATGCTATTGTTACCTGAAATAAACCACCAAAGAACACATCATGCCTCAAAGCTCACCAGAAAAATCGGATGAGGTGTTCATGTTTTTTGTATGACGCATGTCAAAAGGCTTTTCATGAAGTTACAAACAAACTAGGCCAACAGCGAAGAAATAAGCAAGAATGGCAACACCACATCTTCACTAAGAACTAAAGCTGACATTACGATCTCAAAAATGACACAGAGGAAAAACGGGTCATCAAAGGGGTGCTTGTGGAAATGACTTGGTAACCCACATCCTTTTCACACCCCCACTCTCATTGTTCATGCACCAACTTCATCTGGCTTAACTAAACTTCTGACCTGTCAAAATTCTACCAATGTTCAATCAGGATAATCTTTCAGAAATACAAAGATCATTAACAAGACAACATAAGCAGTGAATGATGCAATAATGTAAATTGTGTAGGCCAGTTGTTCCTATTCAGGGTCCACCCATTATTATCTCCATAAGATGTGTGACAGGAATGACTCAACAATCCTCAATCTGTCACACATCCACAAAGTAATCTATGCACGAACCTGTTTGTACTTTTATGTGCTATTTCTTACTGGGTTTAAATAACTGCGCTTATGAGTATTCAATTTGTGCATTGTTTTGGTATGATGTGCAATAAATTATCATGCACAATATTGTGCAATACATTATATTTAGGTCCAAGATCTTATGTGCAATAGTGTTACCATGTGAAAATGATTACTAGAAATTTCCCACTTGTGGGACTCATAAAGGCGTATCTTATCTACTTACATCAATATTAATTATCTACTACTGATCTCTGCTACATGCAATAACATACTCCTTACTACCACTGTTAGAAATTAACTCGAAGTTACTTATCTGTTGTATTTATCCTCAGCATTATATATACAGCATAGTGCATACTTCTCTACAGACTGTAACTGAATTAATTTATGTTTATAATTTTTTATTTATATTTTTGTTGTTCTTGTTTCTTTGTGTCAGCAGAGACATAACATAAGCAGTTTCCTCCAGAGTCAATAAAGTTTTCTGATTCTGAAAACTAAAGTGTTTGGAACAGGCCTGCTCCAGCACCAGAACTGGCACTCACGAGGGATGTAGAATTGTAAAGAATCACCTGGATGAAAAGCACCAACGGCTTCTCGTAAATAGATCGTTTAAGAGATATGAAGTAAACACACATATAAACACGTATTTCTTCGAGTAACGCATTTTTTCTCTGTAGAGGACAGTCATGTCTACAAGAAATGAATTACAACGCCACCTAATGGGCATGGAGAGGCAATGTGCATCCAAACCATGAAAGTGCATTTACACCATATTCTGGAGAATGAGTAAATAAAAAGTTGGAGCTTTCGTAAGCCCCTTTATAGTCACACAATTCAGAAGTTATAAATACAGTATAACTCCATTTAAACAGAGCGAAATAAATCAGGATTAAAATCCATATCAGCTACAATACCCATGGCATGGTTGTCAGCATCTTTCTCTTGTGATACTTTAAAGTCCGTTTAGGGGTACCACTTTTGAAAATATAAGAAGATCTGTATTTCTGTCTTTTATTCTGTCAATTCTGTCAATTAGTTAGGGTGATATTGCATGTTACGTTGTACAATCTTTACACAGTGGACATAAATGGGGCGTGACCACTCCTTTAAATGTTGTGAGCAGGACACACACACACTCACACTCACACAAACACACACGCAGATAAACACGCGTAAATGTAAACATTTACACACAAATATGCCCACAGATACATATATAAACAAACACATACACGCATAGCATACACACAGATACACACACAAACATATCTGCACGTGCAAATACCCATCCATAAAACACACACACACACACACACACACACAGATATACACACATACATATACGTATGAATATACGTGCAAGTACACCGGATAAGTCTTGCTACAAATTGTTGAAAATGAATTACTCTTTGCTTTTTAACCTGCCGTTTTTTAACTGCGTAGACAGCAAGCTAAAGAAGACTACCAAGCTGTACTCGTGAGAAGTGGCGTAATGCAGGTTTATCTGATCTGACCGTGTAATAATGTGGTAATTATTAGAATTAAGGTACCCCTGATATTTTGGCTCCAGGTGAGGTTGGTGTAAGACCGTCCCGGCCGGACTGTCCCACATTTCGTGCCTGAAAACACAGTCCAAGTCCTTAAAACCGCCGCTGTGGCTTTCAGTGTGTTTTTCAAAATCATCGTTCTCACAGCAGTTACAGAGTCTTCCTTGACTTTCTAACTCAGAAAGAAATAAAGGACGATGGAATAGTATGCTTCTCAATGACAGGAGGCAGACATCTTTCAGAACTTCGACGGTAGATCTTGAACAAACTGTGAGAGAGACACCCCCTACTGTACCGGAGGGGGAACGGCCCTCTTCAACACAGGACAGGAGTGTTTACTGCTGACCAAGTAAGTTTTGTTTTAAAATAAAACTCATGTGTTCTAAAAGAGTTGGTGCTAATTGGTTTTCAAAGCATGCACCAAACGACATCCACACACGTTTCATTCAAAAAATCACTCTGAACCTTCTTCAAAACACATTTCACAAACAAGCTTTCCACTTGAGCAATAAAAAACTCATCATAAAAAAACTATATGAACATCTAAAATCTACTATCAATATGGGTGACAAACCTCTAAAAGGTGCATTGTACTAATAAAGACAAAAACCCTGCCAGGTCCATAATTATTCCACTCATCCCATGCTAGCAGGTTTTTGAATACACAGTTAGCTCTATCCTGATTGTTCCGGCCTAAAATGGAAACTTTTTTTTCAATACAAAAGAACTGAATGCATAAAATTTCAAGTTCATCAGTTCGATGTGTCTAATTGGTTTACGTTGTCCTGATAAGCATTGTGCAAGTTAGATGGCAAGTACTTTAATTTGAACACACCCTCAGGTTGTAATTTCCACTGGTAAATTGGGAGGAATTTATGATGCACAATTTGCCAAAATGAGATCAATTTTGACCTTTCAACATGGCGGGGAGAGAGTAATAATTGTGAATGGTATGGTTTATAGCTTTTTTTTATTATTACTGTTGTTAACAAATAGTTTGCAGCCTTTACAATGTTCTGACATACACCATCCTATAGTTGTTGTAGCAGATGAATTAGTAAGTATAAAATGATTTTCTCAAGTAAAAGCTCAAGACAAAATGTGGGTCCACCATGTTTTTTCTTTACTATGACAACAAAAGCACTTGAACAAAACGCCCACGTTACATGTGGAAAGTATCATCTTTCCCACAGTATGTGAAGGCAGCATTAACCCTTAGTTTCTCCCTGTAACTAATGATTGTAAGACAATCTGGATACGGGTGTCTGCAAAATGATAACATATATAGTTTGGATATAGATGGAAAGGGGTTGTACAAATGTAAAAGGATGAACTACAGCCACCATGCAGGCTTTTGTAACATAAAACCCTACTTAATTAATTAATACAACGGATTTATTTCAAACCAGTATCTGTCCAAGTCAATATATTTCAGATTGTGATGGATTTCTTTCTTTATGGGGTTCATCAAGTTTCTTTTTTTTAAATAGAGCCATTCTTCATATCTCTAGCTGTAAAAAACACGATATAGCCCATTTGTATCGATTATGCATGCACTGTGATGCTATGAAAAAAAGAAGAAAAAAAGTATACATAACATACATTATCAACAGCAAGAATTTAACCAAACAACATCATTCATGCTATGAGCCAAAACAGCATACATGAACCTTATTTTATGAAAAGTAATCACTATTTAAATTTCAGCCACTATATTGGCCAGAGAAAATACAATAAAAAAGAGAAAAATCACAATTAGATGAAAGGTGGT
>JBBMFX010000007.1:12965026-13009459 GCA_037832545.1 Rhabdalestes septentrionalis | reverse complement strand
AAATCTCACTGAACTGAACTCCGCTTTCTAGGTGCTCACGCAGCAGTGACCTGGGACTCGCTTCTCTTGCTGTGTACCCGAAACTTTGAACGAGAAGATGACGTAATGTGTTAACTGCATTAAAAAATATTAATGCGTGATTTTTTTCTGTGATTAATTAATCTAATTAACGTGTTAAATTCCCAGCCCTAATATAAATATATAACATTTGGCCCAGTCATCCGGATAAACTTAGTAGGTTTACAGTTACTGACTGTATTTCATCTGACACCACACCACTTGCAACCCTTCTTCTATGGGAACTACCATAAGACCACCAATGACTAAATGTTATTCAGATGGCTAATTCTGGGGGATTATTTTCAGCACAGCATTGACCCCAACATCACAGTGGCATGAAAGTATCTGTCGTATGTGTTGCTGGGGTTTTTATAAATCTCGAATATCACTGCTGGGTTGAGAATAGTTTGTCAACCAAAAATATCCAGCCAACACTTTTCCTATAGTCCGAAATTGAACACTGATGAAAGACCAGATGATGACACAGACTAGAAATAGATCTAGAAATAAATGAACTTTGGTCCACACACGCACAAGGTGTACTTAAAGATAAGTACACCTTGTGGGTGTGTTAGATGGCTTAATTTCTCTGGTGGACAGTTCCTCTTTCCTGCAGGGAAAGACCGTCCACCTGTTCACTTTGGTTTACCATTGTCGGGTTTTCTTGTTCACCTGTACTCTAGATCAGCTACTGTTAGCTCAATAGTTGTTAGGTCCATCCAGACCAGTCTGACGCCTAGCGATCACCTGGGTGGACCCCCTAAAAAAGGCTACCACTATATAAACAAACTCCAACAAAAACTGCTACTACCAACAAGTACAGACTGTAATCGATCCTGCTACTATTAACCAGAGACTCTTCATTAATGCCTGGTGCATTGCGTGTATACAAATTTAGATTGATTGATCAGGGACCGAACATTGATCGATCCCAACAGTCGGAGATAGAATCAGTGATGTCACAGTGGCCAAAAATCATCAAAATGCAGAACAACAGTTCAGGCTTACAGAAGAAAAAGTCACAGCAGTTTTATTAACAGACTTCAAGATTCTTAAACTAGGTCAGTTATTTGAAAAGATATGTGTCACTGCTTGTTGTGGTTTAATTAGAAAGAACTAGCATGTGATCATGACTATATGAATGTGGTTTGCTTAAACCATTTTAGCAGTATATCATGAATGGCTTGGTAAGAGCTAGAGGGTAACATCCCCTTGGTGGTTCTGTGGTAAAAAGCCAGATACAGAATGAAGAGGCAGTGGTTTGCATCCATGGTGACAAAAGTCTTTTAACACACACTAAAACCAGTGTTTTGGGTAGCAACCATGCAATCACACATCACACGTTCTTGTGTGAAATCTTGTTCTCTCTTGTTCTCTCTTGCTGTCTGAGCGGTAGAGGATGGGTTCCTCTTTTGAATCTTAGCTCAAAGGTTTCTTCTTCCAGCTTTACCTCTTTTTTTTGTTACCTCTGTTTCTCTTGGTTGCTCACTAGGGACTTGGACCAGGGTTCTGTAGTGTCTTTGCCACAAGGTCAGTTGAAAAAATTACTTCATATGTAAATAAATGTGCAAAGAATGATGACCTATGGACAACAATTTTACACATATGGCTTATTCTGTTATTATGGCCTACGAGTGGCGGTACAAGATATGTGAAATTGTAAACTCTCCACCTCTATCACCTGACTTTAATATCACCAGCTGAATTTGTTCTGAGCACTCAGTATAGTATAGATCAGACATGAGTCAGAGGGCACTGTTCCATTCTATTAATCACTCCCCTTTTCACTCGTGCAGTAAATGTCCTTTATAGGTTTGCTTTTTACCAAATAACTCCATTCCTTGAACATCAGGGCCCCTCTTCCGAGAAGAAAGACGAAACTGACACGACTGCGCAACAAAAACAGGAAATGTTGTAAACTCTGTAATGTCACAGCGGTAGAGCAGATGAGGGTGTGTGAAAGGAGATCTTGGGTATGTGAAATCAAATCTTAAATCTCAGTAGCTCTGTCAGGGATGTCAGGCCAGTTGTTAAATTATGTTTAATGTCTGGGTGTCTGTTTCACCTTTCTTCTAGTAGAACCAAAGTGCTTATGAGGGAACAGAGAAAACAAAAATAGGTCTGTAGCCTATTCCGTGTCATGAAGATATTGATGCTCCATGCTAATGAAACACACATTCTCTTTAATCTATGTACTAATCAGCAGTACTTGGTGAAACGCTAGACATGTCATATTGCACGTTTTTTGAACATCTAGCTAACCCAGCAAAGGCAAGGGCGGTGCTTTTGGGGACTCACGGCATCACAATACTTTTTTCCTATACTGAATAATTTCTACCCAGGCTTATTTTGCTGCATGCACACTTTTAATGCACGCATTCATTCTAAATATTGTTCCAGTGTGTGGTTATATAAACAAGCTGGCCAGGTAATTCTGGTCCTATCAGCAGCATCCCCAAACCCCCACACCCTGGGAATGACAGTAAGACGGGCCAGTCATTTTTTGGCCCAGGCCAGTTCTGGTGCCACCCGAAACATGGTCACCGAACCATTCGGGCCACCCCAAATGGTCCTGGCTCGACCACTGAGCAAAGGACAAAAGACTGACTGAATCAGTGTCTGTACTGAGTCACAGCATGTATCCAAGAGACAATAAGGAAAAAAATCCACAGGTCTTTTATGGGACAGAAGAAAATAGAAATTCTTCTGACTGGACCAGAACTAAATGTGCTTTTGCCCTGCTGAGTTAAGTCATTCTTTTAAAAGTATGGCGAGTCTTTCATGTACAAATGTAGGCAGTGGGATAAAAATGGGATAGTTTTCTTCTTTTGGTTATTCTTTTTTTATTTACTTGCTTTACACTCTTATCTCTAGTGTACATTTCAAATTACCACTGTACTGTCTCAGCCAGTAATCAGTTTTTTAATTACAACTTTAATTGGTGTGTTATACATCCTAGAACTGTGATTGAACCCAATTGAACCCAATCCAGTTTCGAAAAACAAAACCTTCCCTGTTTAACTTACTGCAAGTAACCTGCCCCTACATGCAAACAGTTGCAAAGATGGACAGTCACAGAAGGCGTGAAAATGCCATTTACCCGATGTGTAAATGTTGTACACACACAGTATTAATTACAGTTACTTGTTTTGAACTTTATTCTGCATGCATGTGAAATAAATTGAACAGCTGTATGTAGTATTGTTTCTGTTAAATAATATGAGTGTTATTTTATATAATATAATATTTGATGAACTGAACATCATAATAAAAGCTAGACAGTAGCATGGTAACAAATTTATTGTATGTTTAGCTTTGAGTAAAACAAATTTAAAAAATGTTTCTAGTGTATTATTAACATGATTATGGTTATTATATGTGCTACAAAAGAATGTATTTGTGGGCAGATAGGTAGATTGCCAGTTCAGGTGATGGGAAGCATCTACTACACATCTGTGAGTAAAAGGTATGGTGGGAAACAGCACAGTGCACTTTATATCTGTCTCAGAGAAAGCTTGGCAGTAAAGGAGTATATGTGTGTGTGTGTGTGTGTGTGTGTGTGTGGGTGTGTGTGTGTGTTTGTGTGTATGTCCAGATGGTTTGGGGGTGATGTGAGTGCAGACAAGCTGAGACTCACGCCTCTGCTCCTTACAAGCATCCAATCCACTCCTATCTAGTACCTGTCACAAGCAGGCTGCAAAATGGAATTGACTATTGATTTCCCTCTTACCACAGGTCAGTGGCACTGGTGAGGCTGTATGCTGGGAGATGTTGAGTGTAAGAGGGAAGACATGCAAGGGGTGGTGGGCCTGGGGCGGGGGACAGAGGGAAAACTACAGTCTTATTAACCACGCCAGTCCTCCAGGACCTGCACAGTAGGTGGACTGGACTGGAGGCAAAATGTGGAGTGTGCTGAGTGAACAGGGTATATGTGACATATTGTTTTTTATTCTCATTGCACTATGAGTTTCTGAGGTAAACATGTTATTAAGAGCTGCAACCCCATAATGGATCAAGTCACATTACATACCCACAGTGCCAGAGTGATGTAATTAAATTAGAGATGATCTTAGGGGTGTTGGCTTGCACTGTAGTTTAATGGGCTATAATTGCTACACATATTGATTCATGTCTTTTTTATGTTATAAAATTATTATGAAAAGCTGGCACAACTTTAATCAAAGGAACCAGTATTTCTCTCTTTAAAAGGATCAGGTGTGATCAGTTGTGCTCCAGTAGTTTGGGATGAGTTGCCATATGTGTTCCAGATTAAATGAAGTTATGCCACAGCAACTACACCACAAGATACTGAGAAAAAGAGTGAAGTGAAATGATCATTTGTCATACATGAACACATGACAGCACACGAAATTCTTCTCTTCATTTAACCCTTTCACCAAGTGAAGCAGCAAGGAACACAGCTCCCGGGGAGCAGTGTGTGGGGACTGCACCTTGTTCAAGGATACCTCAGAGGTGCCACTTGCAGACCTGGGATTTGACCCAATGTCCTTCTGATCACAGGGCCAACTCCCTAACCACTAGACCACCAGCTGCCCTAGAAAATGAGTGAACACTATTAAAGCTACATCAAAGAGCAATCTTGAATATTCTTAAAAACACATATGAATTTAGAAATATGTTCTCAGAAATATGCGGAAGTAAAGTTATATAGAAAGGATACATATAGAAAGGAACTGACAGTGATTACTACACTTTGCAATTAGTAATTTTGCAGAATTAATCAGCCCTGCTAGACACTCTGTTGTCATTCTATTAATGCAAATCATTAGATTTCTTAATTGCACTGCTGCTTTTTAAATTCATGCACCAGCACTATGTACCAGCATTACTACAATGGTGCAGGTTTGCAAAAACATTTGTTCCTGATAATAAGGCTATTAATAATCTGGTATAATGTCATTATTATATTAATTCACTAATATACTCATCACTAATATAATCATTATCATCATCAGTATGTTATAAATTATTCTCAGGAACCTGTCAAATGTACCAGTGCATTGATTATCATCCAGCCTCTTCAAAAAATGTGCAATTTCAAAGAGTGGGCAAACACAAATAGATCTGGGCAATGGCATTAAAAGGAACTTGGAACTTTTCAGCTGTGTTTTACTTTTATAGACAAGACAGGACTGTGCATTCACTCTTCCATTAACTCCAAGCACGAATAACCTCAGAGAAAAGCCCCCTTAACACCTCAGGTGTGCTTCTCTGTTGCACTGTGCTTGTTGATATTTCGTCCTTCCCTCCTACAGCACCTCTCCCACACAGCACTCGTTCCGACAAATGATGAATGGCTGTGCCTTTCTACATTCCTTCTTTTAAGAAAACATACTTAATTGCCTCACTTTGTTCTGTCACTTACTGTTCCATTTGTGCTAGTGAGAGGTGTTTAAAGTCAGCTCCCTTTTCAGTGAGATTGATTTATGAACCGCTCAGTATAACCGTTTTCATTCTCTGGTTCAGGCTCTGAAAGGCCCTTTCAGGTTCAGATGAAAGTCAGAAGTGACGTGAGGTCCATACGTAAAGAGGAGAGGAAAAGACCTGCTTTAATTAATCAAACCTATTGTGCTCTACAGAGTCTCCCGCCTATGCAGATTTGGGGATAACTGACTGTCTACAGTTTGCTCTGGGTGTTCGGTAAATGCAGTTTGGAATGCTTTAACACTTTTATTTCATCATCTTGTTAGTTTGACAGAAGAAACACGGGTAAAGTGGATACGAATATGACCATTATTACTGTAGACAGGCAAGCATGATTTATGAATGCAGCACTGCTGTTCAGTGTTACAAATTATTGAGGTCCTTGCCAATAGAAGTCATTTCTATATTACTGAGAACCATGAATTAACTGAAAAGAAGACATTGCTGAATCAAAACACTGAATAGTGACAGAATAGTGGAAAGCTATAAGAAATGTCATTAGCAGCACATTGATAAGAAAGCTTCTTTGTTGCTAACATAGGCAGGGTTCATAGATCCCAGTTTCATCAGTATTGGATGAAATAGAAATAGAAATGAAAAACTTTACTGTCATTGTGCTTTAAGAACAACAAAATCTTGTGCAAACCTGTTCAGTGCAAGTAAATGAGAGCAGAACATTTAAGCTAAAAAAAAAATAAATAAATAAATATATATTTGTATTATAAATCTAAAATTATAAATGCTGCTATATCCAAGAGTAGAGGTTTAGCCATAGTATAATATGAAGTTATATATGGTGCTTCAAAGCTGAGTGCAGTGTTAGGCACCAAACCTATCTCAAACATGCCAGAATTACTTGATTTTCCATGCAAAAGAAGTCAGCAGTGACAAGCAAGTCTATATTATGTGCAGAGGAATTCCTTCCCGCTTTACCTTTTACATGTTGCAGCACAAGGTCCATTGTCTTATGGTTAAAGATATAACATTTTGTTTTGGGTGGTGAACTTCACTTAAGCAACATTAAATGACCTTAGAGATATCTATTACTGCTTTGTATTGGAAACCAGTAAGTAAATAGCAATTACCGTAAATTCAGGACTATAAGCCATTACTTTTGTCCCAAAAAATGAATAATAATCAGGTGCGGTTAATATATGTTTGTTTTTTTTATTTCGCCAAAAACATTTTGCCTCGTAATCAGACCCGGCGTCAGACATGGATTTGCGGAAGTATCTTTGGGGAGGCACACATTTTATATGCTCGTTTCGGTTTGATATGATTTATGTGCATTTCAGCTGCATCTGTGACGGGTGTACAGGCAGCTCAAACTCCCGTAGTAATCCCGGATGGCTCGTATTCCCAGGGCGAGCCCGAGTGAGTCCGAGGGCGGACCCGGCCCCCTAAGCCACGCCCATGACGAAGATAAGGAAGATGAAGATGACGATTAATGACTTTTTCCTGGTAAGCTGCAGTATATATACCGTGTATATTTTTACCGGTCATTAGGAGATGGAACGTTGTTCGTGCACTGTTCAGTAAAATAGCAAAGCACCATAATTTGTGTGTTACCATTAGGTACGTGAGACACATGCGGCAAAACTACAAAATTGATTTTCTTTCTAAACTTAGAGCATGCGGCTTTTAATCAGGTGCGCTCTGTAGTCCGGAATTTACGGTAAATGTTTCTTGATATTTTATTAGCTCCTACCACAGAAAGCGTTACCTGCACCTTCTCACCCTATGATTATTTGCTAATAATAAGTGATAATATGGCTTTGTGACCTCACTTGCTTCAGAATCCAAGTTCTAATAATGTAAACATATGGACACAATATTATTTGGAAGAGCATCTGTCCAATAGCAAGACCTGAGTGTGCCCCTAATGGTTTTATTTGATTAGGAGAAAAGGACTGAGTCTCTTTCTCAGAATGGGACATTTCACTGTATTGCTCTCGAGGTGTTTAATAATTCACTAAAATTATTTCTGTCAGCACTGACAGGCTAAACGGTGACTTGATTTAATTCTGTAATTGCACACGCACCTTTCCCCTGGGTCCATACTTTGGTAATTAATAGGGCCTTCCATTTTTTGAAAAGTGGCAGGGCAACTAATGAAATTCAAATTGAAGGTGATGTGTGGCTGAGGATGCACAGGCCAGCCAAGCCGAGCCATTCACCTTTTAATGGGCTCAGACTTACCATTGAAGAGAGCTGCCAAATATAAAAGGACCAGCTTCACTTAGCCTATAAGCACAACCTGGAGAAATAGGCAAGAATATGCAATGTATGGGTAAAGAATACACAATGTTTAATTAAAAATGGTTTAATTATGCACTGTCCTTAAAAAAAGCCTTCTGTGCTGGTTAACAACACACATGGCAGTACAGCAGTATAATATATGTTTTCTGTGCGGCCTCAGCTGGGATTCAGTGGACTTGAGAATTCAGCCATGGCCTATTGACTGGTTTACGCCATGACCATACCATCAATTTAACAGAAAACTCTGGTTCAGCCAACCACATTCAATATTACAGCAACTGGTTGCATGGCCACTAGACTGTTCTTACACTTCAGCACTTAGTTGACCATTTATATCCAAAACAATTTGCAATTGCCCCTTATTAGAAAACAATGTCAACACATAGCGGTTATAGTAATTCCTGACCCCAAGGGAGTAATTAACTCACTCGTCTCAGCTTGTTTTAGGGCTAATTTGTTAATCGCCTTCATAATCACTTTGTTTTAACACTGCAATACCGAATCTTTGGAGAAAAGAATAGATCAAAACACATAAGTGTGCAATCCAATTACAAGTGTTCACTGTGCAGATTGAATGGCTGGGTGCAGCTCTTTTAATGTGCCCTTCTGCCACAAACTCAGTATCAGTCAATTTAACAGCCCTAATGTTTTCTTTGATTCAAAACAGGCCTGTTTAGTGACATAGGTGTCAAATGTCAGTTCTATGTCACTGGGACTTGAAAATTAATTTAAGGCTTATGACTGTAGAACTATATCAATTCTATTTATCTGAATGTACAACTTTTTGTTGGTAATTAAAGTGAGATGCACCAATCGGCTATACATTAAACTACCTGCCTTTTAATGTGTTGGTCCCCCTTGTGCTCAAAGGCAGCTATGATCCATAGAGGCATAGACTCAACATCCAGAGAATGTCTGTTTGTACCCCTGTCTGTTAGTAGTCCAGTACAGAGCTGGTCCTTACATTGTTTCTGAAACCATTCCTGAACACATTTTGCAGTGTGGCAGAGGGTATTTTCCTGCTGAAACAGGCCACAGCCATTAGCTATTAAATTTGCCATGAAGGGATGTACTTGGTCTGTAATAATGATGTTTAGGTCCGTGGTCTGTGTTAAAGTAACTTTCTTTCATTATGTCCAGTCCTGATGCTCATTATAGCTCCTTTCAGAGATGGACAGGTATCAGCATGAGAACTCTGACTGGTCTTCAGCTATGCAGCCCCAGTCTTACAAGCTGTGATGAATTATGAAGGTCTTCTGACACCTTTCAATCATATCCGGCATGAATCTTTTCAGCAATATGTAGTATAGGAGCTCTTCTGGGGGTAGAATCAGATGGTGGAGTCTTTGCATCCTGCAGACATAAGTGAACTTTCAGTTCACTGATTATATTTCCTTGGACCACTTTTGGTTAGGACCAGTCTTGGTGTCTGGCTCTGGTAAAAGTCACTTACACTTGCATATTCCTCCTACTTCCAACACTTTAACTTCAAAATCTGACTTTTTACTTACTACCACTCCTTAATAGTTCCCACTGTAAAGAGATAATCAGTGTTATTTACATTACCTTTCAGTGGTTTTATTGTTAATGTTAATCTGTTCAGCTGCAGTGCATTTCCAGTTTTAATGTAACATTATGTAAAATGATTTTCTCAAAATGGGTCTGTCAGATATGCCTGACAAAAATGTAATTTCTCACAGTTGGGTGAACCTGAATCCCAGTGGTACACATGATGTTCTTCAGCAACGGTTCCCAAGAAGGAAACAATGACAAGAGGAATGGTCCATTAGATGATGAAATCTGTAAATGACCACATGATTGTCAAAGTACTGAAACCATTTAAAGAGACTGAAAATTGCTAATTGCTTTAAACACTTTCTCCAGTGGATCATAGATTGAAAGTTTGGGTGTATGAAAATGTTACAATTACATAATTACAGCTGGGATGAAAGTTTATATGTCCAAGGTCACATCACAGAATAAAGCAAAACACCTCTAGTGGAAACATCTTTAATGGAGATCGATGAAATGGGATGTTGTTGATTTTGACCCTTTTGTTGGCCGACTCATCAGTTTGTTTATCATATTTTCTCTTATCATGAAGGACATCTGATACTTTGAAATGAGGTAAAATATAAAAATATAACAAATGGTGCAGCAGTATTTTGTTGTGACAATGTCATCAGGATCGTTTTCTGAGATTCATGAGTAGTGCATGAACAGGGTCAATTGCAGCTAGGTGTAATTGTTTGGCATTTCAAGTTTGTTGCTCATCAGATTTCTCTATTTATGCAAATAAAGCCATTGAGGGAGAGCATGGAACACATCTATCACCATCTTGGCAAATTGAGACAAGGTATGTGTGTGAGAGAGAGAGACTGTGTACAGAGCAGTGGAGACAGAACTGTGTCATAATTAACACTGACAATGTGACAGTTTCTTTAAGTTCAGCTCTAATTAGTGGGAAAACCTTTTGTCAAACATTGCTCACAATATCCCCAAATTAATACACCCACATGGCCCGAATGGCAGTTTGTTTTGGTGAAAGTCAAGATGCAGTTTCCTGTGAGGACTCATTTGAACGTGGAGAGTTGGTGCATCTGTGTGGCACCAAACCAGAATCCCCCGAGCATCAGCTCGTGTCTGGGGACTAATTAATCAGGTCTTGTCTTCTTTATGAGCTCCAAACACAAAGGAAGAAAGTAACTTCCAACAGACGCAGAGTCATAGCAGCAAGCTCAAAAGTGGATTCTGAAGACATGTAGCACTGCAGCAGCCCCAAATGAGCACTCATTAAGGGTTTGAACATGCATGACAACAACACAGGGAGAGACAGACACCAGAAATCATTAATAGGCTCTCCTGCAGTACAGCAGTGACAGTGCTGACACCCCTTAAGCAACTTTATAACCTCTACCCCCCTATTATGTCAAAATGAAAATAACAAAAGAGTGAAAACTATTTGTATGTTCATTTTTTAGATGGTGGCTTGGACTCAGTACTTTAGTATTTTAGTACTGTTGCAATCCTTCAGTGTTTTATGCAGAGAGAATTCATGACAGATGGTATCTTTGAAAATTAGTATCAAAGCCATTGTTCCTTTTTAGTGAAAAAGCACTCTGCAGGACAATTATACAATTGCTGCAGGTTAAAAATTGCTGCAGGACCTTTATACACTGCAGGGGGTCCATCAAAAGGGTTCTATACATTCATCCAAATACAGAATTATTCTTTACAGGGTCAGCCATTGTAAAGTTCTTTACAGAATCTTTAGACTTCCTTTATGGCAGGGATCATTAAAAGGGATCAAGATCAGGTCAGGAGCTGGATCTGCAGGAAGGTAAATGTTCAGGAGCAGGGTTGGTGATCACTGCTCTGCACCATGTCTCCAACAGCCTCTGTTTTTCAGTGCATACTTTAAGCTTCTGTTTTGTTTTTCATTGATTATTGTGATTATTTTTAATGATTGTCTTATTACTTTTTAGAATCATTTTTCTTATTACTTTTTTATAATCTCCTAATTTCACTGTACTGCTGTACAATGACAATACAGGCATTCAATTCAATTTTATTTTACAATATAATATATTATTTTATAATATAAAAATATATATTTATTACTCAAATGTTGATTCCTTGCTTTATTATTAATTAAATACAATGTAAATAAAACCTCTCCCATGCAGGGCCATGCAGGTTGATATCTGAGGACTGCAGCAACAAATAAGCATTACTAAATGGGAATGTTAAATCTACGATAGTCAGAAATGAAAGGAGCTGTCTGGGGACATGGGTAAGCTTTGGTCTGGGAACCTGCAATCTCTTACCTAGTGGAGGCATCTGCTCTGTCCCTAGTCTCCTCTGGCTAATTTAGTTAGCTGCAAGCCAACTTATTGGGTCTGCTGATAGCAGTTTTTTTAATCTGGAAACTGTTTAGAGCTTTTAATTACCCCTGTCTTTTTATCATCACTGTCCTTGAAGGATCAGGAGTTCATAGATGGCATGCAGAGGCTTTGACTTTCCTTCTCTCCCCCTCGTTTGTCACTCCCTGAACAGGGGAGAGTTTAATGGTGCCGCGGAGAGCTGGCTTACTCCTCTGCTAATGAGATGTGGACAGCTGGCACGGGGTGCACCACATCGAGATTATTGATTGGCTGAACAAAGACGCATGCAGTACACATAGACTTTGACTGGGCCACACCATACTGTGATGAACCGGATGGCCTGAAAGGGATAAAAAGACTTTTATTTGGCACACGACTCTATTCAGAGGCAACAGGATGGTGTTACGATGACACATAAACAAACAGCGAGATCAGTAAGAAAGACACCCCATGCAGGCATGATGTGCAGGTTGGAGCTGATGTGACGGTGACAGTCCTCCGGAGGAGTGAAGCAGGCGAATAGAATAGTAAGGGAGGAGGATGACAGTTGATCAGACTTGGTGGGAATTGCTGGGCGGCGGGGGTCTGAGCCAGAGCTAGTATCTATTTGTCTGAGGCAGATGTCATATGGCAGAGGAGGATATGCTGTGAACAGTGAGGGGTGCCATGCTTTGATCCATATGTCCTTTAATATGAGGGCAAGGGGGAGTTTATTCATTTCAGCATGTCAACATTTCCTTCTGTCTCTCTCCTCACATGGCTCCACCTGTTCACAAAACAGCTGCCTATTACTTAAAAAACTGTCATTATAAAAATAAGATTGCATCAGGAGAGAAGTGAATTTGAGTCATACTACAGTATACAGTAAATTTACTATGACTACCAACCTACTGGAACTGGCTAAGAGGCTTATGTCCCGTTGGCACGTACCGACCTGGGTCCTGAGATAAAAAAAGTCCTGACAAAAATCTTATTAACCAAACAACCACATAATTTGCCTACATTCCTAATTTAAGAGTGTGTAAATTGTTCCAAAGAACATTTCTTTTGTACTCCTGTTAAGGGTGATGTTGTTATGAAAGATCTGTTGTAGATTTTTGCCATTTAATGGAGGTTTTTCAGAATAAATGTCTGAATTCATTTGTTTTTGGTGGTTGAACAGTCATGCTAGCTCACCACCGTAGCATTAAAAGAAACCAGTTGTGAGTGAAAGATGGATAGCTCACTTGAAACTGGATTACAGTGGTGCACCAGCGGTACATGTGTCAAAGAAAGTACAATTTGCCCTATTACGTAGGCGGAACGGACGACTTAATTCCTCTCATTTGTACATCAACAGCACAGCAGTGCTGGCCAACTGCAGGCATCTGCTAGATCATGAATAACACAAGTGAGGAATCTGCACTCTCCACGCAAGTTGAGCTCCTTTTTGATGTTAGAATGCAAAAAGATCTGGGTATTGGCTGTACATGTGTAACTTCTTAACACCTAAATGGCTGGTGCTTACAAAAGAATACATCTAGAGAGTAGACAGCAACAGCTGAGATTAGAACGTTTTTTGCATCTCAAATGAATGATATAACAACCATCTTTGAATTTTGTGGATTCAGGCATATGATACTTGGAAAATAGTAACTGAGGTAAAAAAAAAAAGTTAAACTATATATCTAAATAAATTAACACGTTTTAAAATACAACAAGGCAGATTTGAGCTTTGCAAAGGTGGATCACTTGGTTTTAATATTTGAAACGTGACAGAAATGAGAAAGGGTGAATTAAAAAATGGTTACCATGTCATTCATTTTACATGCAAGACTTCAAAAACCTATTTCAGTCGAGCTCAGTGAACCACTAAATTAAAGCTGCACTTACACTACATCCTCAGTGCAGGTGTGTGGCGTGAAACGAAAGCAATCCAGCACAGGACAAAAGAGAGACATGAGTATGTATGCATAGAATTAAACATAGCCCTACACACACACACACACACACACACACACACACACACACACACACACACACACACACACACACACAGCCTGCAGTTTGTATTCAGATTATGTTTCCCAATGACAGTTTATTAAGGAAAATCTATCACTGATGTTTGTCCTAAAATATTAGGTAACACTCTCCTGCAGATGGCATGTAGGTAACAGATGGTGCGGTACTAAAGACTCGTTAATTACAAGCCCAACATTACATGAAAATGCAAACAGGAGCTTCATGGGAGAGTGATGAATCCACTGAAACGCACAAGTAGATTTGATTGCTGAAAAGTACACCTTAGAACCAGTTATTTAAACGGGACTCAATCATGGCAGCGACAATTGCAGCCCGCCATTATGAAATATCCACAATTACCATGCACTGAAGAGGGTGTAAGTTTTGATTTCTTTTATCTTGTGGCAGTAGCACTGCAAATGGAAGCACTCTTTTCAGACCTGTGGTTCCATTCAGCTAAAAAGGAATCACAAAGACCGGTTGTAAGGGACGTGTTCCAGACTGAACAAATGCTGTGATTTTCTCTTCATCCATTTTCATTCCGCCATCCATTTTCAGTCAAGCTGTGGCACAGCTAAAACAATATCAAACTGATGAAAGGCGGGTTTTGGACACATTTGAAGTCAAACAAAGGTAACCAAATCCCTAAGCATTTGTCTTATGTCAGGACATTCTAGGGAATCTATTGTATGTCTTATATATTTATGCAATTTCTTTCTGAACTTTAGTTAGGGCTACATATGGGCTGTTCAAGACACAAGTTAAAAAAGACAGGACGTTGCACAAAAATAACAATAATTCTGGACATCCAGATTGCTTGATTAACCACACAATACTGTACTACAGAAAAGGCTGTCAGAATAAACTAGTACAGAATATATAATTGTATAGATTTCTTTTCCAATAGGTTACCTGTCTCCTGACTGGTGATGGACTGGATGACGTAATGATATGGCACTGTTGTGAGCGTCTTTGCTTTTTTAAAACCTTCAAAATCACCATCATCTGACCCACTCAACAACACTTGCCATCTGCCGCACTAATTCTTATTCACCATTTTAGATTATGCATGTGTTTGTTTGGCAAGTCTGATACCTCTTCTGGTCCTACCAGCTTGATGAACCTGACACTTAAATTACGCTCATATATATCACATAGCGAATGGGTAAAAATTAAAAATGCACTATTAGGTATATCAGGCAAGATTTCAATGTGTAAAATATATTTAGTGGCACACTGGAATCAAATGAGTTGTCAAATATGCAACTTTTTTCAGTTCAGTAAACCGTATCTTTCCAGAATGTTGCTTTAAATTGTCTCAAAAGCAAAGGCAGATGCATTCAGCATTGTGTTCATATTGAAGGCTCTCATGAAAAAGAGAATATCTCCTAAACACTTGCACTCTTTTAAAACATTTTTTTTAAACCAAAATGATTCTGAATGTATTCTATTAAACCAGTTACAGAAGCTGTGTTTAAACCCAGAGGATCCTCCCTTAAGAGCATATTTAAATTTTAGTGGCTTTAATTTCCCCTAGTCTCCAATGGAGCATAATATTTCCCAGCTCATTCATCATTTACAGTGATTAGCCATTTGGGGACATAACTGATGTGCTTATTTCTAGCTACAGGATTCCAAGGGGGGCAAAGTTGCACTGGTGGTTTGACCTTGGTTTTAGAGCAATGTTATGGATGTTTTGTTGATAATACTGATGCAATAAAATTGTCAGTGCTAAAGAAAAACTAATCACATCATACAGATCTATGTTTTTTCCAAAGACCTACATTTAACAAGACTACAGAGCAGCAGATGGATATGTAGAGTGTAGACAAAGTAGACTATAGACAAACTTGGTACAATCTCATCGGCCAGGCGTCCCTCCCACACAGAAAGGCCAGTGTCGACAGTTTCACAAGACAGTGTGTTTTTCTGAAGCACCGAATACAGCTGAGAAGTGCCAGAGTCAGCATTATTCATCTTTTGCTCTCACTTCCCCTCTTTGCCAAGTGTTCATGAAGAGCTCTTGTCATTTCTGTGGTGAATTGAGTCATGCAAATACTGACCATAAGAGGACAGGACAGTTTGAGTGTTTTAATGCAAACAAAAACTCCTGAACAAGAGAGTAACATTTCACAAACACCTTCAATCAGCACTTGATTTGTAACAGTCGATCTCATGTTTAGCGTTCCAGGAGAAGATTTATATTATCTGAGGCAGTAAGTTCTTGGATTTATTCCCCTGCATGGATCTCTCCCCATATGCCGCAGTGCATTTCAATTACTGAGTTGACTGGGCTTCTCTCACTCGATGGCCAGTAACCAGTTGGAAAACTGTAGTACTGGCATGTTCGGCATGTGAACACACACTAGTGTGGAATCAATACAAGAATCCAAAAGCTTTCCCAACATCAACGTCCTTGAAGAACCAAGCTCATGTTGATCAAGTTTCATGTTGATCTGTTTTTGGCCAAACTAGGCACCTTCCTATCAAACAAACGATTACAATTCACCTCACAATAAATTGTCTTTCTGCACCTCATCAGCTTAGTGTGCACTCATCAGGCCTCCACACTCTCCCCACTCTGTTCATGTGTCTATAATTAATATTATGTCGTGTGCATGAACCCACTGAAGGGTATCTGCAGCATCTACAGCTAAGCCTGAAATAAAGTTTATTAAAGATTCTGCCTGGAAAATCCAATTTTAAAGGAAACCTACTCCTGTAACACCAAGCCAGATATGGATCCTAATTAAAGCAATCACATTAGTGGGGTGTCTGGAAGCCAGGGATGTGTAGAAACCACATTTGGGGGGCACTATAGCATTGTCCTTCGAATTATATAGTGCATTCTAATAAGAATTTGAAATGGTGCTGGCTGTTTGCTATGTTTTACACGTTCAGTTCAAAATGAAGTGAACAATAGATTACCACTGACCTAACTTTTAATCTAACAGTGATAGAAGTTTAGTTCTTTCATTTTGCATTGGTACTGTGAGGCTAATGTAACTGCTAATGCATTGATTGACTTAGAATCAGGTAACATATATCTGGAAGTATATATCATCCACATTAATTTATTCATCCCAATACATTAGACACCTAATATGGAAAGACACAAATGGTACAATTGGAACAGAATGATGGTAATATTTTACTATGTAATATACTATTGTCTGTCATATAATGTCATAAACCTCATACGCAAGTGTGTTTAAGACTATTCAACATGGTTTGAAATATGTATGTGAAGATTCAGGGGTGCGTGGTAACTCATCGTTTTAAATTAACCTCATAGCTCTGATGCCTAACAACTTTATTATAGTTGGATAATGGGCAGATTTAGCTAGAACATCACTTCAGTGACAGTAAAAAAAAAGAATATCCAGAATGTGCTTAGTTAAAAAATGGCACAGGGATAGGGATGGTACAGGAATGTAAATGTTGTAAGTGAAAAACTATAATAAGTCACATCACAGATGATTGTGGATAAAAAAAAAAAAAGCAAAGTAATGTCCAGATGCTAATGACAAGGTCACAAATTATTGCTTGCTGTGAATGGACTGTCAAGGTTGACAGAGAGAGCCGTCTCACAGGTATGATGTGTTGACAATGCGTAAATATTAAGATATATTTCCCTACAGAATGACCACTGCAGTGTCCGTATGAATGTGGAGCATGCTCAGTCTTCCCTAATGCACATCAAACCTTGTGTTGTCTGTAATTATGCAAATAAAAATTTGCAATAAAAAACCCCCCAAATATTCTGTGAGATAAAACTCTTTACTACGCAGTTATTTCCATCTTTCTCTCTCTCTCTCTCTCTCTCTCTCTCTCTCTCTGTCTCCCTCTCTCTCTCACTCGTTCTCTCTTCATCTGTCTCTCTCCCAAAATCAAGAGCTTCTATTGTCACTGTGTGTGCACCTACATGATTCATGAGCCATCTGCCGTGTCTGATGCTCCTGTCGCCTCAGACAGGATGTGCCCGGCTGGCATGCTGTGCCACACCGTGTGGGTGCTGCTTGGCCACACTGAGGATTTCTGTAATTAAATTAAAGTGCTCACCACTACTCACTACCAATGAAGCTAACCGCTTTGTTAAAATCATATTACAGGGTCTTTGCTTTCATACTTTCAAAGTGTCTTCCTATGTGGTGTCTCCTTGAGCCTTTATCTTTTCCTTTTCCTCCATGGTGATAAATACAGATATAAATAAGCATTTGTTGGGATGTCTGAACAGCACAGCTTAACTTATTAAAAGCTTCAGATTTAGAAGTCAGTTTAGCATGATAGCAGTTCTCTAACAGTTGCTGTCCTGGTCAGGCAGTTCAGTTTTGGCAATCCCCTGCTAATCACAACAAAACCACTTCCCAGTGCAGTTCTTCAGTTCTGGAAATTCATGTGATTTGGGGTAAATGCTAATATTTAGGACCATTTTAAAGAAGTAAAGATTATGTCTGGCTATCTGTCTGTCTGTCTGATCTTTCTCTCTCTTTCTTTGTATCTCTCTCTCTATATATATATATTAGGGTTGTGCAGAGCAGTCACTATTTGTCTCTGTATTTGTATTTGTTGAAAGGGGAAAAATATTCGTATTTGTATTTGAGTAAAATTCTTAATTAGGCACGCAAACTCCTTCCGCCCCACCCTGAATCCACTCCTGAAATTAAGCGCGTGACGGGGGGAGGGGGAGAGCGGAGTATCTAAAAGTGAAAGTAAATATCGGTCAGCACGAAAATCCTCCTCTGCATTTAACCCATTCACCAAGTGAAGCAGCGTGCAGCCATGAACACGCCGCCCGGGGAGCAGTGTGTGGGGACGGTTACCTCACTCAGGGCAACTCAGAGGTGCCTAGCGGTTTTGGGGAATGACCCATGACTTCCAGAATACAAATATATTTTTAAGTGTTTGTCTGAATTCCGTATTTGTAAAAAACACATTATTTGTGTCTTTCCGAAAACCGTATTTGTATTCAGCTCCATCCCTAATATAGGGCATTAATATATATAATATATAATAAAATATATATATATATTAGGGCATTAACACAAAAGTCGAGTAGTTGATTAGTCGACTCTAAAGGCACTAGTCGACAGTCTCTGAGAGTAGTGAACTATTTTTTTCTCTCTTTCTCTCTGCCCTGGCTTTGGACGTATTGCAGTCTTTGCCTCTGATTGGCTGACGCTGACACGCACTCCTCGGTTTAACCAATTACTAGAGTCCCTTCATAAAAGGGGTGGAACCATTGGCATTGGTAGGGTGGAGACCACAACAAGACGTGCCTCTGTTCTCTACAGACACAGCAGAGAATAGAGACACACATCACACGTGTGGAGTTCCTTCACTCTAGACACACAAACAGCAGGAGACCTGCAGAACCTGCAAGCTGATGTGAAAGTACAGAAACGGCGTTCTGCACGGTTCTGAAATGGCACCTCTAGCTAACATGCTAATGCTAGCACTGCAGGGAGGAGGAGCTAAGCAGCGCCGGGCTTAAACTGTTCCTACTTTAGGTTCACACTTAAATTTACCCGAACCTTCAAGGTATCAGCCTTTGTTTTGTTGAGTTTAAATGTCATGTTGACTGTTAATGTTACAGAGAACCTTAACACCTTTGTTCCTGCGTGTCTTTGACGTCATCACGACTAGTCGACTCGACCTAGACTTGATGAACTAGACAACTAGGAAAAATCTGAAGTCATTAATGCCCTAATATATATATATATCCATCACTGAGCATAAACACATCGGGCAATATATGCAAAGCAATATTTTAGTGCAAATGATCTCCTAAAGGAATAAGATCATCACTAACATTAATATCAACTACTGGCTTTTAAAAGGAAACAAATAAGCAAAAAAGCAAGAAAAAAGCACAGGCAGCATAATTTGGCCCCAGGGAGTGCAGTTCACGTTTGTGAAGTTGGCAAGGAACATCTGCAGGCTTGCAGCACAGTCCTCTTGGTCATGGGCATCAACATCTGGCAGGCGTGTAAACAGGCTGAGGATTGATGGGCCCACCTGTGCATTGTCATAATATGACTCCCAGGAACACTTCAGCTGCCTACACACACTTCTTGATTGGAGCCACCTCCCAGCGCATTTAGCGATTTTGAGGATTTTGAACAAACACAGAAACACAAATCTCCCATTATTTTCTGTGGTTTTCTCATTTTATATCAAATTTGTTTGAGGAATGGTATAACAGAGGAAATGATCCAGACTTTCAGCTCTGTCGTTGAGTAATATGTAATCCAATGTATATTATTGCTATTTGCTTATAAGATTATGATTCTTTGACCATAACTAAAAAGTGATTCTTTTGAAATCTCTAGCACTAAATAGCGATACTCGCTAGAAACTCAAGCGCTGTGTGAATGCTGAGGGTACGGCCTATGAGGAGGATTGCCTCAGTTCAGAAAGATGAGTCAGAATGGGGAGGTGTGTTGTTCTATGTGGAATTGGCCCTGCTTGCCTCCTGTCACTCTGCTGCATGTCTGCATGGCATCCTATTGATCTGAGACAGCCTTGACAGAGCGCTGAGGTGGGGAAACCTTTATTCTCTCCACCTGTGCTGCATCCAGGGTTACTATTGATGCTATATTTATGAGAGACACATTGCAAAATAATGTTGTGTACAAGGTTTCTCCATGCTCGCAACTCTTTCTTATCTTGGACTTTTACTTCTTTTCAAGCATTGCACTTTGTCGAGCACCATAGCCCAAAGGAACGATTGCTGTGTGGAGCCAAATCATTTTTTTGATGGCAGAGGGTTAAGCTGTATTATTTACTAGATGGCAGTGCAACAGCAACACCCTGCATTTTGCATGATTGCATGTGAGCAGTGTGGGGAAATAAAAGGCTATAAGGGTCCAAAACAATCCCTTCCAGAACACTGACATATTGGCATGAAGGCAGCACCTGTGCGGCAATCCCACCAGCCCCTCAGCTTTGATCACTTTGATGGAGCCTATGGAAAGAGAACGTATGTAGGGTTGAAGAAGCTCTGCTAGCAGCCCATGCAGCAGCTCCTGCTGAAGCCAGAGGTGAGAAATGACCTCCAGCCATCCCTTACGTCCATTCATTATTCATCCAGGCTCCCTCCTCATGCCAACACACAAACAAGCCCTCAACACAGTATCGACCCGGCTCTCCACAAGCTCCCGGACTCTACTCGCAACACCCACAAGTGTGGAGGAGCCAAGATCGCGCCTGTCACCTTTTGTTTTCTCATCAAAGTCATTGATTGGGGGGCTGTCCATGCCACGTGACGAATAACAGCCTTAATTCAGGGTGATGGCTGGTTAATGCTGTCTCTCTGCTGCCCTCTAACAAGGTTGGAGATGTGATTAGATTACATGGCTGAGAGAGAGGAAAAGTCAACCCCACTTGTCCAGTAGCATAGTGTTCCCTGCACTCAGAATAACTTCAGACAATGCAAAAAGAAATCAAAGGGATCCACCTTAAATAAGGCTCACAAAAAAATATCAGTCAGGTGAACGTCAACCCAACCGACGATGATAAATGACGTGAGATGTGAAATCCTGAAAATATGATTTCATTCAGGATGTGATAAAAGAAATAAGAATTTAAAAAGCTTACCCAAACCTGTATAATCAGTCTTTGAATGGATGTAAATGCGATGTTTTCAAATAAAAAATGCACAACTTTTTGATTTGCACCATTTTAACTGTCCCTTGTTTGTTCATAGTAGTGGTTGCTTCCATTCAGTGGTTACTTCCATTCAGAGTTGGAACTTTTTCCTTCTCTCATAATGTAACCATTTCAACAAAATGGTTGTGCCTTATTTGTGAAAGGAGGTCATTTCAATCTGCAGGAGTGTAGACCACCCATAGACATTTCTTCCAGAACTTTTATGATCCACCGCAGTAACCAGGACTGTGAAATTAGAGAGGACAATATGATAATGTTATCATATTGTGATGAATTACACAGCAATAGGCTTTTTCTGAGCATGCTGTGGATACCATCAGAGCATTGACCCACTGCTTAATGGGGTTAACCGTGGTGTGGTATGTGAAATGCAGAATAAAAACCATTGTACTCCTTGTATTTGGTAATATTTTTTTAATATGCCACTGCTGTTCAGAACCTGTGGCCATTTATTGAGAGGGCTACTTGATGTGTGCTAGGGAATTGGGGCAAAAAGTAAGAAATAATGGGTAAAACATGGACCACTTACATCTTCAGTGGTAGGATAATGCTCCCATGATCCTCTATCTGCCTTTTTATTACATCAGTCCTGCAACTATTGATGATTACTATTGATGTTTTATTTTTCTCTTTCAACTTATCAAACTTCAAACTAGGTCCCACTTTATATTAATTGTCCCTAATAACTCTGCAGTAACATCAGTGTAACTACTGGTGATGCATTCACTGCTACAGATGTAATTACATGTATGTATTAACTAAGTAGTAAAACATTAACACATAAGCTGCAGTACTCTAAGTCATCTGTAGAAGAAAATATATTCTTAGACATTTAATATTAAATGGCATAACCCTAACAATTTAAACAATTTCCTCCAGTGTAATTAAAGATTTCTGATTCGGATTCTGATTCGATAACATATAAACCCTGATTCTATACCTGTATCATGAAACATGTATCAGGGTGCTGTATCTTTGCCACAGTATCATTTAGAATCGCAACAAAGCTTTAACATGCAGGCCTCTCCTTTAAGCAAGGTACACATTAATACGCTCTCTATCAATGACCAAGGTAATATATTAACCCCACAGACACTTCTCATTTATAGAAAGCACAGTGGTCTGCTGGATGCTGCTATAAAGGTGTATTCCTCCAGTGAAGTAATTAGCTGGCATTTCTTTGTCGACGTTGCTCATGCGAGACTAAACTCATTTCATGGCAAAGGAAACAAATCTCTCTCTTAAATGCCACAGGCACAGCAGGAATGAACCTTTAGCGTTACAGAACTCCAAACCATAATTACAAATAAATCTGGAACCAATACCAGCCATAGCCTTCTCATTCCACACAAACCCGCACTCAACCAAACACATAAGCCCCACCCCAACACCCACCCCCCCAGCCACACACACACACTTTTAATGCGGTCAGCGAAGGGTCAGCAGTTCTTCTGTTTAAACCGACACGTCAAACTTGTTTTGCGCCCCTGCTTGACACATCAAGTCAGGGTTCCCAGGGAAAATGCCTATGACGTTAGTGACTTGTGGCACTGTTCATCGCAAGTGATATAAAGATAAAGTGTGGAAGAACACTTCCTTAGGCTGTACCGCGATGCTTGATCGTTATTGTCTCTGAAAGACATAAAGTGATACATGGGTAAGATGTGAACGCTTTAATTATCCACCCATTTAGCAGACACTGCAATGCGAAGACTCCAGATAATATACTCGCCTGCTCCCCCCGGCAGACAGAATGACAGCTTTTGTTCAGCATCTACAGCACTTAATGCATGCAGGTGAACAGTGTATATGAGACATTCTGCTACAACAAGTAATGTGATGAGAGTGATAGCATAATAAGTATTTTCCACCATATGATCAACAACTAAATTACTCTGGATTTACACACGGAGTTATTGTTCATATTTACACCATAGGTTAATATCTCACAACGTATTAATGAATGATTTCTTTTGGATTTTATATGGTGTTCTATTATATGAGTCATACACACTTGCACATGTAAACAGATTTTCTCTCTCTCTCTCTCTCTCTCTCTCTCTCTCTTTCTCACAAACACACCCACACACCCACACATGCACACACACCCACACACTGAGCACACCAACATAGTCATAGTGCAGTAAATGATGACTTTTGACTTTAGGCAGTTAGAGGGCTTGAAGTGGTAAACATTGAATGCTGTTTACAGCAAAAAGCACAAAAAGATCATCCAGTTCCAGCAGAAGGCAGAACACTCGTTGAAATGTCATTTGTCTTAAATTCACATTTTTTCCCCCTTTTGTAGGTTGCTCTTGTTCCAGTGCTTGGCTGGCCCTGAGGAGACTGAAGTTCCTCACAGCATGCGCTTGATTGCATCACATTTTTGTAGTGTTGAGCAGTGGGAGATTAAGAAAAAGGGGGAGCAGAGAATCAGCAATCAAAGAGTCGTCGCGCTCCAGCTCCAGCAGTCAGGATCCCAGCCCTTTCTGATCCTGCTGCTCAGCAGAGCACCTGCAGAATACACACGCATACCCAAAGACACGCCGTGGTTTGATGAGCCATGGCAGTGCACTTGCTCTCTGGGTCTGTAGATGGCACTGTGGAGCTGCCGTGCTCGACACACGTTGGCGTTAAACTGCTTGTCAGTCAGGCTGGGCGACGGTGAGAATGTGCCGCACACCTGAATGCCTCATTTCACTCCAATTCTGCTCAGGTTCTGTTATCACTGCTGATCATCTTGTCTTGAACTGGGTGAAAGTTTACTTTTGAGCTTCTATGGGCGACCCGAACAAAGACTGTAGAAGGAGGGCATCTGAATCAGGGCTGCAGATCGGCTGCACTTATGTATAGACTACTAAAAATGCTACGAGAAGACACCAGTGTTCTTCCTTTGTTTGAGGGAAACATGTGGAGAAGGCCATATTAATGTGCTATGAATAAATGCTGCAACCATCTACAAATTTACAACAGTATATTTACGACTCATAAGTGAGTAATGTTGTGTTGGTGAAACATGCTCTTCGGGAAATGTGACTTACTTCAAGGTCACATTATTCTAAAAGCAGACATCATTATTATATCCTTTGCTGCGCCAATATGGTTTGCACCTTGTGACACTCGACACCCACAGTATTATACTTCTTGCTCACTACTGTGATCCACATTTGAGCTAATGAGCATCCCTTGTCTTCGGAGACCACGGCTATTACTTTGGTTGTCAACAAGCAGACACTTGTGCAGAAGGGGAAGGAGTATAAGAATCAAACTGAAGCTAAAATGTGGGGAGCATTGTTTTCTGGAAGTAAACTTTGATACACTGTATCAAACATGTAGCATAAGTGTCACAATGCACTCCTTGTGACTGTATTTGTGGTTTATGGCTGTTGTCAGCTGCAGTGGTGCTATGGGTGCACTGAGTCTGCCAAAGAGAAGAATAAGAATCCAGACAGTCATCACTATGCACTTTTGTAGATATTGGCCATTGTAATATCCTCTTTGATGATACAATCAACAACATATTAATAGGCACATGTCTAGCCTATTTAAAGGGTAGTTAGACACTGTGGTTCATTAGCATAATGATTAGATTCAGTTGGCAGTCACCAACATTTCAGCCACTGAAAAAATTTTACTTTTTTTTCCTTATTTTGGGTGAAAGACACAATAAGCCTACAACCGTGTGTCATGTGAATGATGTTAATGGTTACAAAATTTGTAAATTTGTGAAAATCTTTTTTCCGCTGGCCCGCAGAGACACATTCAATCAAATAGTTAACCTGACAGAGCTGAATAGTGAAAATGCAGACCATGTGGAACAGTTTCACAGTTTGTATGTAGGAGAGTTAGGAAATCTAAAATCACTGTCCATTCCAATAATCAAGAGAAGATCCTTATTTCTTTGTTACAAATTTGATTCCACTTGAAAATGGTAAAACAATAGAAGCAGAATGGGAATTCCCAGTTAATATTGGCACAGTCTATTTTATTTAAATATATTTTCGAAAATTAAATTAATTTTGTAAAGGAAAATTATTTATAGCCCTGGATGACAACTCTGCTGTCAAGAGCTCTGGGTTGGGTGGATTTTGTGACTCGAAAAACAACTCTACTTTACCTCAACTCTACCAGACTATCTTTTAAAGAGATTATTAGCTTGTTTGTCTACCACAGTCACCAATGGTATTTAATGTCTGTCATAGTAGCAGGTCTGAAACCAGTGATATACCAGTGAGTCCAGAAGCCCTAGGTAGTAGATACTATTTTAATGTGAAATTTTGTCATAGTGTCTCAAGCAACGGAACACCTTTCACAATTTCTCTCCAGTTACGGCTGTAAGTAGGACAACCCCTTTCAACAGACATTCTTGCAACATATCGTCTTCTTATAGTCAGCATTATGAACCCTCGCTGACTGGATAGTTAGTAGTTTAGTTACATATGGGAGATGCATCAATGAGATTTCTTTGTTTTCATATTCAATAAGGCCTGACAATTTAAAAGTCAGTGGAAACCCAGCACCCTGTCACTGATGTACTTTCATATGCATAATGGAGACACAGCTGCATACTTAAAGAATGCAGTTAAATTAATATCAGCTACAGGAAAAAATATGTACCCTTTCCGTTTCTGCCCTTCTTGTTCCCCCCTCTTGGTCCACTGTGTGACCTTAGATCTTTCTGATCAGGAATTGCCAAATGTAGCAAAAATAGATGAGGATCAGATTAAGCAGAACTTATTCTTCTCTGTTTTACTTTGTGGTCTCACGACAATTTCCAAAACATTTTCCATGCCAAATACACTTAAGTCACCTCAGATAAAGAGAAGACATCACAAGCAGCAAGCTGCTCTCTGTGACTCTGATTAAAATGTGATTGTTACTCTCACACCCATGTGCTGAACATCTAAAGCGCAAGAGTAAACAAGTGGGTGAGAAAGAAGAGGCAGTGTTCTGAGGAAGGCTGGTTTTGGAGTTACTTGGAAGACAGCCATTTTTCTGAAGGGGTCAGCACAGCAGCAGTCACTTGGGCAAAGCTTTTACTGAGCCCAACAGTTGCTGTCAGCGGAGATCTCCACCTCATTCCATCACTCCAGGGTGTGCTAGTCAGCCAGACGTTACATGCTGTCTTGCCCAATGATGATGAACATGGTGCTAGTAGTAAACATGCACGAAGCTGCTGCCTCAGCTCGGCTAAGCACTTCCTGCAGCTATGGTGTTCTGTGTCATTGTGTGATTAGGAGGAGCTATTCATCACTTGGTCTGCTCTATTCCAAACGCCTCCCACCAAAAGAGACTCACATCAAAGGAAGAAATTATTGTTGTTTTCCTACAGGTGAAACAATTCTGCTTTGAAATTTGTACGGCGTAATCAATTGTGTTTCTCTAGTAATGCTAATCCCTGCCCCCTTGTGAAAGAGGCATTCACCGTACTTGCCCTCAAGTTCATCATGAAATGTCTTATACATTGTTCTCACAGAAATCTTGTCTTTCATGTTAACCTGAAAATGGAAAAAAAAATGAGTTTATTTATCTGAGTTTTTGGTCAGAGAAGAAGGAGATAAATGTAGAGGAATTTGGAGGAACTGACCCATAATGATAGAAATGACAACAACCACTATAACAGATTATATGTGCTCCCTAGCCCATTGTCCTGCACTCAGGGGCTGTCATGTTAAATGATAGACTTGCGTGGGGGTCTTTGTGCACCATAAAACAATATTTAATGCTTGATCTAGTAGCTCAGACCTTATGCTTCATAAATCAAGAATTAGACAAAAAAACTTATGATGTCTACGTTGGGTAGTGTATCAGTCATCGTTTACTTTCCAAAATTGGGTTATATTAATGAAATATGCTGTTTTTGCTATGTTAATTTAAAACATGTATATGTAGGTAATCTCTTTTCAGACAGACTGCACTGGACCTCATTCAAAAGCAGTCTGGGCTAAACAGTGTCTTAAAAACATCATTAATCATTAACAATCCTCGATAGGAAGATATATGTGAACCTGTTTTTTGTGACATCACAAGAAATCAAAAAGATCTGTTTGATCAAGCTTAGGTCAGGGTTGCACTCTAAGTTGTCTGTGCTTGTTTACTGTAGTCTGCAGATTCTGGGACAAAGCAAAGTAGCATGTGAGGAGCACAGATTATGTCATTACATTCTGAATAGATTCACTGAAAAAGGTAAATACAGCAAGGTGAACACGTGTACAGTGAAGAGTTTAGCGAATTACATTTCAAGTCAAATATGTTTATTCTCATTTTATCCACATGTTGCTAGGTTACAGAATCGCTGGCAAGACTGATGCCGCTTCATCTGGCACATTTTTGTTTTAAAAATTTTATGACTTTTAGCAAATATTTGTCTTTATAATACATTATATTGTATTGTCTATATATTTTACTCTTACTGTCATAATTTTTTAAAACTATTTTTAACTATGGAGAGAACAAAGCAGACTGCCTGCAAATCCACCGGTGGTAAGGTGCCCAGGAAGCATCTGGCCATGAAGACTGCTCGCAAGTACACTCCGGCCACCGGTGACGTGAGGAAACCTGAACGCTACAGTCCCAGCACCGTGGCACTGAGAGAGATCCACCGTTGACAAAAATCTACAAGCTGCTGATCTGCAAGCTGCCCTTCCAGAACCTAGTTCATGAGATTGCTCCGGATTTCAAGACCAATTTTAATAAAATGTATTATTATTATTATTATTATTATACAATCTCCATGACCATCATGCAAAACAAGTACAAAAACAGAACACCACACGACTTCATTAACAAAAATCATGCTTTGTTTCCACCATATATTTATTGTAGGAACCCCAAAAAATGTATCATATCTTATTTCTACAATCACACACAAATTAGTTTAAAAAGGCCTTTATTATTAATTTAATTTATTTGCATTAATAGGCTACATAGACTGCAGAATGAACAGAACTTTTGGAAACTTCACAGTGTTGTGTACTATGTAAGCCTACTTTATTAACAAGAAAAATCAGGAAACATGTGACAATATGTTTATATTCTGTATAAATGATGTCAAAATGAATAACTGCTATCCATGTTTGTTTTGATATCTGCATCTTCAGGTAATGGCAAGGTAGCAAATGATCAGGTGCTTATTTGGTGAATTTGTCAGGATTCAACCACATCCCAAGTCATTTAGTGTGTGATCCCCAATATTTATATTTTGGTCATGGGAATGTGTGAGGTGCCCAGTCTTATTGCATTCTATTAGAGTGTAACCAAGTTGTTTCCATATACAGACTTTACGGACTGTAAAGTGAAACTTTACACATTTTACTTTGTTACTACAGAAAAAAAACTCCTTTATTTAAAAGAAACAATAATTTCCCCATGAGATGGGCTCTTGAAAAGTTATATTTAGAACAGTTAATTCTGCTCTCTGCGCTGTCACAGCAAGAGCACGGCTTTAAGAAAAACAGGATGAAAATGTACTGCCAGCTTCCAACCAGACTGGCCAAAAACCATGCAGCTGCTGTCATATATCTCGTGAAGTTGGTTTGTGTAGTACATGTTTTTCCTTCCCACTGACCCAGTTCTGCTCATGGTAACCAGTACTTGTGTGTACAGGCTCCCTCCCCTCTCAGTTCTCCTGTCAATAAGAATCATTCTCTGTTTGTCAGACCTCATTAGCCACGGTTAACTGACTGGTCATCAGAAGGTGCCAAATCAACAAATCCACCCCCACACCTCTGAGGAAGTGGGACGAGGGACAGCTCTACGTCTCCTACCTCTCGCTGCACAGCTCAGTGAAGTCTCAGCGTTGATTTGCTCTCACTGGTTTTGAGCCGGGCCTGGCATGTTATTGATCTCCCTCTGGTTTAATCAGTGGCCTTGTCACATTGCAACAAAGGGGAGCCAAGCCGAGATGAAAGCAATTTACTCCAGTGTAGGGAAGATTGCAGGCTAACACTCGTTTTTTTCCTAGTGCTGGATGTAATGGTTTGGTCTGTTTCTTTTGGGGGTGTGGGGATGAAACATTGCCTCATGCAAGTCTAACTTGGATGATGAAAGTTTAAAAACATGTCAGATGGAATTTAAATAAATGTGTAAGTCAAAAGGGTTGAACTGGCCCATCCTAGAACACCCTAAAGACAAGGCTTTTGTATAGTTTTACTCTGGTCAAGCCAGATACAATATCAGTCTAAAGGATGGCGCAGACTTCCCCACTTTTGGTGTTTCTCTTCCCTGAAATAAAGCTTCTATATGTCATTTTGGTATGAGCTGTGTAGAACGAGGCTCTTTTTAGCTGTTGTGTTCGGGGAGTGTTTCTGAAGACGCTATATTTCCTTGTAAACTTCCCAGTACACTTACGCTGCATACTCATACGTACTAGGTCTGCTGAGGATTAAACACGATCATTAAGCTAACTGTTGGGACTGCGTGATAATGAAGTTGTTGCAATGGAGGAGAAACCTCACTCGCAGACAGGGAGCCGCTGCTGTTGAACCTCTGTAAGAAAAAGCACTGCTATTAACATTTAGATTGGGCAACCAGCCCACAGGCTGCAAACATGCACAAATAAATAATTGAATTTGCACACTGCTGTTGAAAACTGGACATGCTCAGAGACGATCATTTCTTTCCTCAAACCCTATTTTCACGCTGACTGCTTGTAGTGTTTTCAAGGCTATCAGTTTGTTCCTGTGGGCAGCTTAAATAATAATCAGGAGTCAATGGTTAGACCAAAGAGGCCTCTGCTTCCTCTGTTTCCTTCTTTCTTATTTCTGTGCCTCAGTTCTAATGAAGATAGCTCTCAGAGGGCTCCCTCTTTAGCAAAAGAGCAACGAGGCCAGATTCTTTTAATCAGTCAAATGTTCTTAAGTTCAGAGGTGGTCCTGAAGCCTGGGTCCACACTGATTTCGAGTTCTGTTGTACTGAGCTCGAGGTCAATTACAAGCCATGCTCATCAGTAGAAATACACTTGTCTGTACTTAAATGTGACTACAACACAGGTGTAAACATGTCATGTGATTTGCCATACCAGTTATTTGCATTTAATATTTGATGCCATGCCACAGAATGTCACAGGCTAATTAACTGTCAAACCATTAGTTTTGATACTTACGGTCATGACACATAATGACGACATATGACATTTAAAATGAAGTCCTTTTGGCCCGGTATGGCAGTGCTACCTGGCAGGGTTTAAGTAATGTATTCACACATTTTATAAGTATGCAAGAAAATGTTCTTTTAAAGTCTCTGCATAAGGCTGCAACTTTTTGGTACGCATTTATTAAATGAATGTGCGTGGTCATGACTCAAAACTTCATGTGGTGGTAAAAGGGAGGAACGTGTGTTGATACTAACCTTTTAATAACCAATGACCTATCCATCATGACACTGTAAGCAAAAATTATAAAAAAAAACAAAAAACAACAAAACAGACCTGAAAGTAAGCCAGCACTGCATCTTTGAAAGGATGAGAGAGAACCGGAGAACTACAGCCACCATCAAAACATTCCGCTGAGTCTGTACCTGCACCTCCCTGTGTTGTGTAAACTACCATTAATAACATTCCCCCCTGAACCTGTTTACAGCTTGTCCCATTCATCAAAGTCTTCACAAAAATAAAACTGTGCTCTCTGAAGCTTGCTACTATGCCAGGGGATTTAGTGATCTGTACTGCTTTGACTGAATGCCCTCTGCTTCATCCGGAATTTCATCTGGACTTGGATTTTGGAAAGCAAACCTTCTGCGATGATGCAGGAGTGAAAAAAGTCCTCTTGTGGTAGCAAGGCAAATAATGTGCCCCCATCCAACACAAGCACATAAACATGTAATGAAACATTAAAGAAAAATAAACAAAAAACTACCACAGCAAACATATTTACATAATCATGTTTCTTAAATGCTGCTGAGTTGGCTAAAGAGGCAACCCTGCCTTTATGGACATTCAAATGTTTTCAGAATCCAATTTCTTGGTTGTGGTGCCTTAAAGAACTTCAGAAGGGTGACTCACTACTTGGAAAGGAACTATGGAAGTGGAAGACATCTCGTAGGTCATTTAAAATATGTTCCCTATGACATTTTGGGCAGATCTGATTTAGCACAAGAGGCAGAGAGACCAGGAGTATAAACTCAGCCAGGGTAAACACACCTAACCTACATAACATACACCCCTGCTGAAGCAGAAAGATTTGTCATAAAAAACACTTCATTTGTGTTGAATCTCGCAGGTAAAGTGAATATTTGTTAATTTACAGGATAATAACTCATAATGGATAATATGATACATGTTCAGTGTTAATCCAATTTCAGTATAGTGCATAAATGTGTGACAAACAAGATTACATACAAACACGCCTGATAGAACAATCTGAACTAACATTGCTCATGCTTTTGATAATAAAAACACCCTTTTGTAAACTTTATATGCATTCACATAAATATTCATTTTGGAATTCAGAAAGTAAGACAGTCATGCTCCAAGAAACCTTCAACGTCTGTTTTTCACTAATGCAGCAGACAGACAAGCAAACACTGATGTGCTGTGATGTTTATTTTCTCTCATTTTCTATTTCTCCGCTGTGTTGCTGGAGTCCTGGCATAGCACAAGAGGACTAATGAAGCATCTGCTCTGAAGCCTCGGGGTCACACTTAAAAACACTGCTTGCATGTCATAATGCTCTATCCCAATTACAACGTTACAGTTTCATCACCTTAAAAATATCCACTGAACACGGTAGGGGGGTATTTCTGGAAAGTCTTAAACCACTGCAGAAATCCTTTTGGATGTTACCCATTGCATTTTACGGTTCAAAGGAGGCCACACTAATTTTACCTATGGATTATTCTGTCTGTTGAGTGTAAGGGATCATTAGAGCTGACTGAGGGTAGATAAATGCCTTGAAATAAACTTATGTCATTAAACTTGCACTGTAATCCTCCCAAGAATGCACCCAATCAGCATGGGATCAATCTGCTGAATGGGCACAAAGTCACAATCTCTTTCTGCAATATTGTTGAATGCATTACACTGGGTTTCACTTCCCTGTATCTATACATTAATTAAAGATGGAAAACACAATTTCTAACTATGCTGTATAAGAAAATGCATTACTGGTTTCAAATACAACTGGTAGAAAACTAGTAATAATATATTTCTTACTCTTTGTGATTAATAGAATTTAAGTACCTCAATTTTCCTCTATCCTTTTACATTTATTACATGAATAGGATGTTAACAGAACAACAATCAGTATTTTGCACATTATATCACATAAATTGATGACCTACAATTTCAATACAATTCATTTGAGCCTTGATTGTAACCAGAGTTGCTCGTTTTACAGTGAGCTCAAATAGTAGAAATAATTGCTTTGGTTAATAGCTTGCCTCATGCACTATTAAAATTATTATTGTGACAGAGAGTTTGAGTTATAGCAGGATTATTTTCAATTAATTGTTCCAGAAAAGAATCATTAAGACATTTGAGTGAATGTTCTACATTGGACGATTTTTTTCTACATTTAAGCCTTTTAATCATTAGGAGTGCAGAGGGCTTTTAATCATAAAATGAAAATATTTTATAGTATATGTATAGTATATGTTACATATATTGTCAAGGATGGTTTTCTATATAATTTTCTATTTCATATCATTTGTATAACATTAACGTCCATGTCACTTTCATCGATGTGCATGATCAAAATGATCAGACCAGAGAGACAGAGAGAGAGATACAAAGAGACAGAGAGAGAGAGAGAGAGAGAGAGAGAGAGAGAGAGAGAGAGAGAGAGAGAGAGAGAAAAAATGAATAAATGAATGAATTAATGATTGAATGAGTGAGTGAGTGAGTGAGTGAGTGAGTGAGTGAGTGAGTGTGAGAGAGACAGACAGGGAGAAAGAGATGCATTAAGGTCTTTGCCAGCATTTCAACACATCAGGCTTTCCATGTTGTCACTTCGATGTGGCATGTGTTCCTCTATGCTGAAGAGGAAAATGCCTCACAGCAAGCATGAGAAGTCCATGGGGACCAGAGTTTTTCTGTAGCATCAAGAGGCTACACATTAATTAGAGTGGTGATTAGTAGACAGTAAATGGGTATTTATGCGTGTAATGTTTTGTTTCATCAGTAGCATTACTTTGTCATGCCCTGGCGACATTTACACTGAGAATGCTGGGGACAGTTTCCCACCACTTTATAAAAGCCTTTAGTTAATTAAACTTCATAACAAATACAATTATTTTGGCACATGAACACAGCTTAGGCATGAACACAACCTCTGGGAGGTCAAGTTAGAGCCATTTTTCTGCAGTTCTCTTCAGATCTGCATGTTTGCTGATTGCAATCAAAATATAAATTTATAACAGAGTTAATAAATGGCCCTCTACAGCTCATGAGACTTGTTCATAAACTTAACATTCAACATTTAATGGTGAAACAGGATCAAGGGCAGGCAATCACAGACAAGGCAAGCCATTGTGTCATTTTCCTGATGTTTTTCTAATATGCACAGGCATTAAGATGACTATGTATTAACAATTTCTTAGTAAATTGGCCGGACTCTTAACTATACGTAGCTGATGCTAATGAAATTTGGTCAATGTGTGTAATTGAGAGCAGTAATGTTAGCAAATATTACACTAAATCCTCCAGGCAGCAAGCACACTAACCATATATTTTTATATGCCACTGAAAACCGCATTGTTTTAGAAAATAATCAACACCCAGTTCTGCACATTAAATGTTTAGGGAAAAGATAACTACTGAGGGCCTAATTAAACAATCAGGTTTTCAGTCTCAGAAAATTGAGAAGGTAACTAAGTCTCCAAGTCATAAGATTATTCCAAAGCTGGTGGCTTTGTGCTTCACATAAGCCCTGAATGAGCATAAACAAGAGATATGTTCACAGAGGTTCTCAGAGTCAGGCCATTTAGGACTTTATATGTGAGTAGTAGATTATTGTAATCAGTAATTTAACCAAAGGCCAATGTAGTACTTACAACATCTCAGAATGATAAGGACTCTAACTGCCACAGCTTGGAGTCTTTTCTCTAGGTTCCTACTAGGAGTGGTACAGTTCATGAAAAAAAAAAAAAAAGAACCGTTCAGTTCGCTTGTCACAGTTCAAAACTTATGTAAAGTTGAATCTGAATTAATAGTGACACTGATTCAGATTGAAAATATCCATATATTTATGATTCTTTTTCACATATAAATATTTATAAATGTTGGATTAGAAATACATCTCTAATTTGATAAAAGGATGATGTTATATGTAGTGGCCTTAAAATTACTATTAAAATTATAGCCAAGGCTAAGAGAGCAGTTTCTTATTGCTGAAAGAAGCATGAATGTTATGGGTAATATTTATTTTAAGTAAGCTTGTAGAAACTGAATTGAATGTGCAAGTAAAATACGTTAATGAGGGGGTCAGTGTAATAAGCTCTGTCTGTTAAACTGGATTAAGGAATGCTGGCCTCTCTGCTGTGACATTTGCTGTGCATCTGCATCGGTTGAATCAGGCAGCAGCTGTGTTTAGGTTAAAAGTGTAATTTGAATTCCATGTCTGATGGCTGCAGTTTTAAAGATGCCCTTGAAATCATCACTTCTGCAAAGTGCACCTCCGTGGTTCTTGGTTACTTTAGAAACTACATAGTCTTTAAGGATATGCTTTCAGGCAGAGTGGGATCATTCTGGTTAGGTCGGCTGTCTCAAATGCATTTCTTTTAAGATGCATGTTTGATTGTTGTTTTTTTTGTCTAATTCTTTTATGTTGTGGAGGAGCCACATTATCTAAAATCCTACAAAAATTGTAATCTAAACATTCATTTAGGGTCTCCAGCTCTGTGGCCAGAAGGACCATTAAATAAATCTGGGAGTCTTTCAATAAAACTCATAGCACAAAAGCAAGGGAATGTACATACACTACTCACAAAAAGTTAGGGATATTTGGTTTTCAGTGGAAATGTAATATGAGATAAAGAGGTCCTCTTTGTATTTGGATTGGTTATGTTAGAAAGAAAAAGAATTGAAATTGTGGTGCCTCACCCTCTGTTACATGGTCTAAGGTGGTTTATGTATGTTTTTCTATTTGGTTCGAGGAACAAACATGGTCTCAGCAGAGTGGGACCTAAGCAACATCTCAAAACAGTCAGCAAACAATTGATTTAATGGTTATCATGCCTTCCTAAATTTGGGTATTACAGGCAGCAGTTGGCAGCAGGAAGTAGCTGGAGAATGAAAGCTAACATTAGCTAAACTGTTTATTACAGGCAACAATTAGATAAATACTGGGGTAATTTGTGTACAGCTTGACCAATGTGTGTAGCAAAGCCTGCCAATTTTCATATTGGCCTGTAGCAGAGGATGTCTTGGTAGTCTGAACCTCTGTTCTTTATGCGTGTTACAGTATGTCTGGCACAGCTAATGTGTGTGTGTGTGTGTGTGTGTTGTTCATTGTAATTTCTACCAGCTGATGATGTTGGAACTGATGTCAACACCACTTGTTTCTAATGTGTTGCAATAGGACTTGGCTTTTATTTAGCCGTAGGCTATGGTCTCACTTTGTTGCATAACATGTATAGGTTGTGTTTGACAAACAAACATTACACATGTTACTTTTATGAAATAATACAGAGACAAAAAACAATCATTATTAGAAATAACAAAATGGGTAAAACGCTTTTCAACCAATCCCAGTCTGACTGAATGGTCAGAACTGAATGTTCAGAATCCCATTTTTATTCTTGTTTTATATCATAGATATGTACTCTGCCTTGCACTCACTTAGGATTCTAAATGTGTCTAGGATATGCCTGGTATAGTAGAGCTGCATCTTCCATTGCCTCAAGGAGATGGAGTGTAACATCCAGAGGCATGTGGTGCCTTAGCCACTGAACGAAACAATTATTTGTGGTAACAGTTGAAGGTGGTATTCTTAGTGCACAAGTTTACATTCCCATTTAACTGGGAATTTATTCTCTCATATTTTAGGACAGAGAACATGTGTGAACATCAGCACTAATGAAACAAACATTCTTTCAAATCAGCTGCAGTGGAGAAGTGATGGAGAAGTGCAACAGAGCCTTATCATGGATTAGTAAGATAAACAACCCTACAACCATTACTGAATTGAAAGGGTTGTTTCCTCATTTTCAGGTGATTAGATTGTTAATGGAACTTCCGATGATGATAAAAGAAAGCTGAAGGCAAACTGTTAAACGCATTTCTTTTGCATACATGCTTTGGGGTGGATATACGGCTAATGGCCAGAATCTCTCAGTCACTTGTGACTTTTAATAAGGTTTGTGGTGAGAGTAAATCAACCCTGGACCACTTTGAACAATGTTTATCAATGACCCTCACAAGATAAGAGCACTGGGCAATTTGCATGCCTCATATGCCAGCCATTTCCTTGCATTGTTTGTGTTAGCTTCATGGCTTCCTAATTATCGAATTAATCACTGGCAATTATACCCCAAAGTACTGTGAACTAGACAAGACTGAAGGCAAAGAATATGGACACGTGAATCTGTAGCTCACTGGAAACACCATCTGGACTTCAAGTTGGACTGAAATAAAACTTTACAGGACTGATCGCATCTGGCATCTTGGTTTCGTAATGGTGCTGGACACGGAGATGTTTATTTATTTATTGTGTCAGACAAATCAGATTTTTTGCCCATCAGTTCTTTTCATTTGACAGTGTGAGATTTTGTGGTGCCTAAGTTGCAGTTGGTGCTGAAAGACATAATGCAGCCTTTGGTTTCTTCTTAGTACCTTGCTAAGGCAGACTGACAGACGTGTCTTTGTGTGGGTAACATTAAATATTAACAGATGTTCAGTGGTAGTTTAATCAAGGGGTAAAAATAGACAAGCAACTGATTAGAAAACATGGATAATATTTTCAAAACCTTTACAATTGTTGTGTCAGGACTTTTATTTTGACATTTGACTCTGTGTTTGCAGTTGTTGTGAATCACCTGTTTTGAATGTAGTTTAAGTGATTATGAGTTTGGATTGGTTCTTGTCTGTGTCTGTTTGGTATTTAAGTTCCTGAGATTCTTTAGTTCTTTGTCTTAGCATCCATCACGGAACCTTATGTCGCCAGCACTACCTTTATCCTTTTGTGTCTTTCATGTTGTATTTGAGTTCGGCCCACGTGCCAGGTTTCTGTTATAGTTTTGTCTTGTCTTGAAGTCTGTGTCCACATTAAAATAACATCTCTCTGAACCTGCACACTGCGCCTCGCCTCACTCCCGAGCACCCCCAAATGTGACAACATTATGTGCAGATTTAAATACTGGTGTTTTCTCATCAAACATAAATATTTAGGAAAACAAAGAAGCTTGTCTATGGAATTCATTAAATAACCCTTTGAGGAACCTGAATGGTGCACTAATGGTTGCCAAAGTGTTGCCAGTTTGGGATTACAAACTTGTATTTTTCTAAATTTAATTTGGAGTCCATTCTCAAAATGATGAGGGTGTCGATTGAAAAACTTCCAAATCCTGTCTCCTTGATGCAGTGATGAAGGCATGGATGTCTTATTTTCAGCATTATAAAGGTTTCATAAAAGATTCAGGGAGCTATACCAAAAAAGAACCACATTTTTTGAGGAACCTTTTAAAGAACCTTTTAAAAACATTTTCTTTGTAAATGAAAGTCACAAGATTCTAAACTAATTTCTAATAAGATATAGTTTTCAAGACTATAAGAAAAGTTAAGATTGCCCTTTATTAGTCCCACGGGTGGGAAATTTGCATTGTTACAGTAACAAAGTGGACAGAACAGAAGAATAAAGCGTAAGCAGCATTTTAATTTGAATTTTTGATAGATCTCAAAAATGTGTCTAATGAAAGAGCTATAATCACTTTGGCCTGTAGATTCCTCCTGCAGTAGTTCAGAGAGAACTGATTTTCAGCTGGAAAAGCACACAAGTTATAATGACTAACAAGCGTGGCTCCATCACTTCCTTTGTAGGCATTATAGACTAAACACTTAGTAAGGAAGAAAATAGCTATGCTTTTAGAGCTGGGGAATATTCTGTGGTCCCCTGGGTGGAGATTCTTTCAACATGACAACAAAAGAGAATTTCAATCAATCTCTTCCTTGTGACCAAAAGCATAACTTACTTTGAAGTCCCATGCTTTGATGGTTTAATGTTTCAGGCTGGAAAATACAGATCAGTACCTAATCGAGATAAGCGATTAGGTTGCTCATTTAACACAGATAATGTGGTCTGAAATGAAAAAAAATCTTATGAGCACTAATATTGAGAGGTAATGGCGTGCATTTGGCTATGAATGTGGAATATAGATGAAATGGGATACATAGTTTACTTCAATGATATTCTGGCTGTATTTCTTTTGTATAAAAGAGGCCTTTATTTCAGTCGACTAATCTAAATCTATTGTCAAAATCTCACACAGTCATTTCTATTAATGAAGATAAGTGTCATGTTATTCAGGCTAAAATAATTCAGCCTTGCTTCTGTGTTGTTTCAGTTAGCTGCTGCTCTCTTTTCTACCAGACATCGTAAGATGCAATCAGTTGATTCACAGTCACCAGCTGTGTAGAATAATTGACCAATCACTTGATTCATCAGTTCCTATCTGCTATTGGGCTGCATTCTTAGTCAAAAGTTGTCATTTCATGCAGTCCAGTATGGGTCTAAAACGGCTTTGTGAGTGAACAGCATGACATTATGCTTAGAACAGAAACTGATGCATGCTGTGACAATGGCTTAATATGTGCTAACATCCTTGATTTTTTGAAGAAAGACTCACACTGATACGTGTTGGACAGGGGTGTCCGGGGTGTATATCTGTTATCTGACTGGTCACCCTTGGAGCCACCCCAAAATTTAATTTCCTATAATGTGTTGTTTGATACTGACTGACATCTCATTTCACTTCTTGTTCACAAAAGCATATATTTTGACTACTGGCAGTCCTTTTTTCAAAACCAAAATGCGTTTTTAATAGTTTTGTGCTACTTTTAAATCACTTTAGTAGGGGGTGTACAGGGATGTAGGCTACCCATTTTTTTAAAGCTCATTAAGCTCATTAGATATGCAAGTGACTGAAAATTATGAATGATTGAGGTGAAATCATAATTTTAAATTATTTTTTAAAATATCACTAAGTATAGGTTTCCTTTAAGAAAGCTGAGTTGCTGTGTGAATGCATATTGGCAATCTAGTGCCATAACAGTTGAACAGAGAAGAGACACAGTAAAACAGATAGCCTAACATAATGCTCACATGTGTGCTAGTAATACATGCTACGCATATACAATGTCACAGTATGCATGTTTAGCAAATGAGGGGTAACTAGTACAGCTGTCAGTGCTCAGCAACATTTAGCAGTTTGAAATCCATGAACTCTCATCTGTTAACATTATGTACAAGATTACCACTGGTAATCTGTTTAAGAAAGTAAACCTTCGTACTGCCGAGTAGGGATAAAAGGGATAAAAGGTCTAACTTAGGCTAGTAGCTGATTTTGTGGTAGTATTGGGATAAAGGGAATTTGTAATGAAGACAAAAAGTGTGGGTAATTGAATGGGGAGATATAATCATAGATTTTCTCAGTTTTGCATACGGTGTATTAATCATGATAAGAAAGGGAGAGATATCAGCCTTTTTTTGAATGAAGGCAGATCAGGTGCAAATGGACCATGGTCCATTAACACCAGACCCCAGAGCAACAGGGGTCTGGGGCTAGTCAGAGTATTCAGACTTCACAAGGTGCCAGTCTACCACTACCAGGTCAGAGCAACTAGTGACCCAACTCTCTCAAGTATGTGCATGCAATCCAGTGTATGTGCATGTGTGTGTGTGTGTGTGTCTGTGTAAGAGAGAGCTAGTTTGGAGTGCGAGGAAAAGAGAAAATGCGTAAGCAAGACATACTCTAATCTGCAATACTGAGGCTCTTCATACTTCGGTGAAGAATTTTATCTATGTATCCCTTGTGGACTATGGTATCTGCCATGCTAAGGAACTCTGGTGTAAGTGAATTTTTTTTCTACCTCTAATCAGCAATCATAGAATTCATTTAGCCCCTATAGATACCAGGCTGGATTTAGAGATTCATTTTCTGCTGTGGTCTATTGACCACCTGATGTGGCCTTGGCCACCCCCTGGCCAGTCCAGTTCTCTTACTGATGTTGGAAAGTGAGAGAAAGACAGAGGGAAAGAGAACTATTGTGAGTACTCATGTGTGTAAGAGAAAAAGAGAGAAGGTCAGCGCAAAATGTGCTTTGATGCAACTCCAATGTGCGCCCACAATGCATCTGGAATTAGCATTCGATTCTCTGTGGCTGTGAAAAGAAAGCTGTGCATAGGACTGCCTACTTACTGCACTCTCAGGAGGCACAGGTTTTTAAAAGGTTCCAAGAAATAGCAGGGCTGTCAACAAGCTAGACAAAAGGGAAATAAAACTAAGCCTTTCCTACACAACGCATTTTACAGTAAAAAACACAAACTGTGCATGCATGTGGCAGCTGCATTACAGCATAGTTTTCCCTGCCATTTTCTCTTATCTGTACATCTGAATTTGTAATAGAACTACATTTATAGTAAATGGTCGTTGTATGTGTCCGAGGCTCATGCCTCTATCTATCCACTTTGTCTGTTTCTATTGCTGAAGGGAGCCCTCCCCAACTGCATGTTTTTCAGACACAAAAGCTATTTTCTGCCTGGTTTTAAAAGGAAAATCCTTGCAATCGATACAAAAATCCATTCAAAACTCACTGCAAGTGGCTCAAACTCTAGTAAATTGAGCGTAGTATGTAATAGGCAACACTTTCAATATCTCCCATTTTCTGCACATGGACTGCCCAAGTATGAAGGGAGAGGTGCATTCTGTGTTATTATTTGTACATTTCTCATCAACTTACTCCACAAACTGGCACAGAAGACCCAGAGTATTTAAACAAAATGAAAGCGATTCAGACATGTCAATTTATATACACTAAAATGTTTCATGATGAGAAGTCAAATAAGAGCTTTTAATCATTTCAAAGCAATGGATTTATTGTTTGAAGTACAGCATTGGTTGCTATTTGTGTATATAGCATAGTGTATATTTACATTTTTACATATTTTATTCAGATTTATTTAGACTTTACATTTTATGTTGTTCTAGTCTCTGTGTCTCTGTGTGTCTTTGCAGTCATACAGTCACACGAATAATTTCCTCAGATCCGTTTTCTGATTCTGATTATTGATCCTGATTCTGATTTTCCGTCTATACAAACACTAGTGCACTTCACTACATTCCTAATTATACTTGTAATTTTCCAGCTAATCATAATTCCCTCATTAGCACCTTTTACAGAAAAATGGCTCTACACGGGTACTAAAAGAGAAAAAGTGAACAGGTCAGAGCAGCAACTCTATCCATGCAGCTGCAGCCTGCTGCTTTGCCGAGAGTGATGGCAAAGGTGAAAGAGTGTCATCATTATGAATCTAGGATATCAATAACTTTCTCCTCCAGCACAGACGCCTGCTCCCTCTGGTTCACCTTATCCAGCGTTCATTAAAAGAGCCTGGCACAATGCGCTCTGAGCTGAAGCGTGGGCTGCATTTGCTGCTTGCGGCGTGGCGCTCAGCCAAGATGCCCCTCCGAGTCTCTCCATCTTTCAGCCTGGTTAGAACCCACAGGCCCAGGCCCTGACCATCCCACATGCTACGCAGGGATGGGTTCAAATAAATCGAATCTGTCAGTCAACCCAGTGTTGCACTGTATGGTCTGTGCTCCACTCGACAGGTAGAAAGAGAAAAAAGATAGCCATAAGGAATTTTTGTCAATGAAGGCTTATATGTGCAACCAACCAATGCAAACGAAGCATTATAATGTTTCACATTAAATAAAGATTGCTGATCCCCTCTATTTGGTGCACAGTTCGAGGTTCCAACATCTCATTTACTGGGCCACATTGAACGCCATTCTGCAAAGGTCTCTTGTTTCTTTCCATGGTTGTACATGCATAAAAATATGCATATACAGACATGGAAAGAAACAAGAGACCACTTTTCCCTTTATTTATACAATTTGCTGGAGTGTGTGTGAAAAAAGGCACAGGGTACTATTCTTTTATGAACTATTGCATTGTGAGCTGTGTAAAATACATGAAATGCCTCCACATGTGTTGTGAGTGCATTAGTGTTTGTAGAGCAGCTTTTCTTTGTGCTGTATTCCAGCAGTTTCACTCCTGATTCAGTTTCTGATGGGATGAGACAGAGACACAATCACACACTCTGCTGTTAACATCACAAATTTAGTTGTTGCAAGTATAAAATAGTGTAAGAATGTTGTGTAGTTTAACATTACCCAGGTATAATACATTAATATATTATAATATATTTTTCTCCAAATATTTTCTTTGTTTGGAATTTTGAATCAAGTTTGATCAATTGTGTATAAAACAATAGTGACATGCTAATTTATCACAGACACACTCCCAAAAATTACAAAAGCAATAACCAGAAAAAACTATTGAGACTGTCTCCTATTTTTTTTTCCATGGCTGTATTTGCTCTATGGACCCTATACCTGTATAAGCTTGTTATATTTTAATCTATTACATCTTCCTCCAAAAGCAAAGTTACTAATAAGGAGTTAATCTCCCCCTTTGTGGTTAAAACAATTTTAATTTTTCTGTGAATGCTTTCCACAAGATTTTGAGCCATAAAACTCTATTTGTGAGGTCAGACACAGATGAGAAGGTCTGGTTCGCAGTACTCATTCTGATTCTTCCTATTGATTTTTAGGTGGTTTGAGGTCTGCGGTAGCTTTAACTTTACCCCTCCCTACTGTAAAAGCAAGTGCTGAAACACAGCCCCAGATCATCATACCATTCGCCATTAACATTTTCTGTTGATTCTACACATTCCAGCATGGACAGCATGCTGGCATCCACCAAACCCAGATTTGTGTATCAAGCTGCCAAACAGTGAAGCAGGAAACACCTTTTGAACAGTGCAGAGTTTTTTACACTATTCTAACCAATGCTTGCCATTACACATTATCTTAAGCTGGTGTGTTGCTGCTCAATCAAGGAAATCCAAATAAAGAAGCTTTTGATGCAGTTCTTCTGAGGATGAAGCTTCCAGAGGCAGTTTGGAACTCTGTAAAGGTTTAATGCGATGGCAGATAGGTGATTTTTATGCTCTGTCTAATTCAGCACATGAGGTTCCTACTCTGTGTATTTGTGTTGTCTACCACTTTGTAGCTGAGCTGCTGTTGCTACCAGATGCTAAAATATTCACTATGATAACTCTTACGGTTTATCAGAGCAGAATACACAGTGCAGAAAATTTACAGAATGTTAAAAACATCCTGTGACAGAAACATCTTATACACATTGTGAAAGAGAAGACAAGCTTCCAAACAATTAGGTTTATGTTTGTTAGTATGTAAGATTATACTATGATTGTTTTTATGTATATTACACATTGTTCTTAACATTATTTCTCTTTAAACATCATAATAATTTAATATTATTTATCTGGTCTTCCACAAAACACCACCGTCCAAAAGATTAGGGTTTGTGTGTTTGAATTACACATTCACCAATAAGACAAACCACATTTTGTAAATGGTGTATTGTTATTTCGAATAATACATACACACATATATTTATGTACCTTCCTGTGTTTTGTAGCACTTTATTTTGCCTCTGTTTTATAAAAGCAGCAAGCCACTCATGCCAGGGCATTATAATGACTCTAGCAGAAGTAATGGATTAAAGGGGCTGTTTGCACTTGGAGTGGCATATTGCTTTAATATGCTGCATGAAATATAGAGGACTATCAGCTGTGCCTTTCCACTCTGCTTGGACCATTACAAGCTTTAGTGAGACACTCTAAAATTGTGATAAAAAGGTTACGTGCAGTACGCCAACATTTAGTCTGGAGTCTGCTATGTTTCTGTTTCAGAGCATTTAGTTTTGCTTTCTTACGAGGGGTTCTAGGTGACAAAGAGAAAAATTCTTACGCTTCAAAAAAGCCCCACTGAGGACTTTTTTGAAAAGAGCATTGCAGATATTTACTGTGTGTGTGTGTGTGTGTGTGTGTGTGTGTGTGTGTGTGTGTGTGTGTGTGTGTGTGTGTGTGTGTGT
>JBBMFX010000007.1:12928269-12941382 GCA_037832545.1 Rhabdalestes septentrionalis | reverse complement strand
CAGGAGAAATTGAAGAGGAGAGAAAAAAATGCCTCATGACAGCACGAATGTGCAGGGCATCACAGCCAAGATAGCACAAATGATCGCAATAAGAGACCTGCCATTCACCTTATTATAGTACATAGAATTATCGGATCGGGACTCGGTATCAGTAGATACTCAAAATCAAGGACAAGGGCAAAATAAATCGGACTCAAGGGCAAAAAAGCCTGATCGGGTCATCCCTACTCACAAACCTAGCACATTTATTTATTTATTTTTACATTTGAATACTTAATATAATATCAAAACACTAGATTCTTCTGTCTGTGAGAGACAGAATGTCAGAACATCAGATAAGTTCTTCAGGAAAATTATGTTCACACTGTGTAGACGAAGAAGTAGACTCTACTCTCTGGACTCTGCTTGTGCAAATGACACATAAGGATGAAGAAATCTGAGTGCATGTAGAATTGAAACTATAAAGAGAGATTTATGTCTTGTTGGTAATGTTGCACTCTGCTATGCAGACTTGCAATCCCAGATGAATTATACAAAAATCCTCACTGTAAATTAAGATTAGCCTTTTCATTAACAGTTGGTTATTGGTAGGAGCTGTGCTATAAACATAATAAATAAATACATTACAATAGGATGTTGCTTTCCATAATATTTCAATGTTTTGCGAGCATAATCACAGCAGTAGTTCCATTTTCTTGATGGAAGAGAATCAATTGCCCATGTTTGTTATTTAGCCAAGAATGTAATTATAAACAGGGACACAATAAAAAGACACAAAGGCAAAATAGTTATGCAGGATGCTGACAGCAAACATTTATTAGCAGACTCTTTATGCACATATTTTGTACCCTTTTATTCATTATAATTTGACAACAGAGATCAGAGTACCAGGTCAATCAGTAAGGGACTAGCCAAGTGGGATTTACAACAGTCTATGTAAAAATCAATCAGACGAAGATATTATGGTGTTTGAGAGAAGACATTATTTACATGGCTGTTTCAAACAGATCACTGCTTGTGCAATAAGGCATAACCTTCACTACATACATTTAAATGCCTGCGTTTCAGTCTCCAAATAATTTAGCCTAAAATGTACTAAAAAAAAAAAAAAAACATGATATGAGAATGTCTGTCAATCAGAAACTGACAGTGTTTCAGGACAATTCCAATTATGCACAGACCATTCATTTGGTAGATTACATAAGTAATCATAGCACAAACATAATTCAGTTTATGAGCATGCTCAGTAAATTGGGAGCAAATTGGCTAAACTGAAATAGAACTATTTAACTGGCTGCAATCTGATATATGCAACGTGTAAAAAAGAAACTGTAAACAGATTACTGCATTTAAACTTTACTAACTATACCATACACTGAAACTATTTGTAATTAGAACATGTGCAATCCATTATGACTAGGGCTGGGTTTTGTTGCCGATTTCCTGAATCGATCAGATTCCGATTCATTACGTCATGATCCGTTTCGATTCTCGATTCGATATCGATTCATTTACAGATTTCTTTGCGTTAATACTAGTTTGTCTTGGTTATAAATGGACTTGAGTGGAGGATATCCCTATGCTGACTGACTGTACTGCAATTTAACCTGTGGAAAGTAAACTTTTTAAATAAGTGTTTATTTAATTTTTTATTGTGTGTGTGTGTGTATGAGGAACAGAGAGAGAGGGAGAGTCACGAATTAAAATAATTTATGCAGAAAATAACTTCCAGGGCTTATTTAATTTCTTACATTTAAAACAATGACAGAGTAAGTCGCCCTGTTTTGAAAATTTCTATTTGAAAAAGAAATGATAACCACAAAAATGGCCGAACAACTCTAACCTAAAATTGGTTGAATAAAAATAAAAAAACAACAAAGACCACAACTGGTTAAAACTATCCACACTAGCTCAGCAACCACAGCAAATACAGTCTAGGAAACTCTGCTTGACTGATAAGATGCTTACTCTTCTGGAGCAAAAATGAAAGTGGTTATGTGAACAGCATGAAGTTCCTCCTCTGTATTTAAACCGCTGGCAGTCTCGGGATTGAACCCAGATTCTCTGATCGCAGGGTGAGTGCTCTAACCATTGAGCCACTACCTGCCCCACTGCTCTATGGGAGTGGAGTGAGTGTTTTATAGCTTTCCTTGTGGAGTCGCGAGCAGTAGTGGCGACAGGAAAAGATAGATCCGCAAATTATTGAATCGATATCGTATTTTTTTTAGTAGAATCGATATTGATCGGTGAATCAATTTTTTGAACCCAGACCTAATTATTACCCATCTTGAAATCTTTTATGGTATCTATATTGCTGGTACTGGGACATGGGTGAATGCTTAGCACTAGGTGGAAATCCTTTACAGTGCTAGAAGTCTGGCTTTAGACACTCAATTGACCTTTATTATAGTTACCGTAGTTATTATGTTATGCCATTTATAGTCCCTGAAATGCCATTTGATGTCTTTTGGATTGAAAATCATCCTAATAAACAAATGATACAGCTAAACAATCCTGGTGCACATTTAATGTACATGAGCATCGATTTTCATACAAGTTGTTCTATTTTTATTCATTCTTCCCGCACATGCCCTAAAATTTGATTATGTCACATCCCCCACTGGTGACCTACTGATCTGCACCTACTTTTTGATATCAAAGTGTACAATATAAAGACTGCTTTTCCAGTTAAATGAATCTCTGAACTGCTCTTTGGAAGTTTTTGCAGCTGTTTGCTTAGCCTCTGATTTTTTACTTATGAACATGACCTGTGTTTTAATTACATGGACTGGGGTCTGTTCATTAAATGTCTGTTTTTATATCCAACCACCTTTGGTGTTACACTTTAACCTGTCTGCATGCTTTCATCTGCTAAGACTGAAGTCTATTTAACAGATGAATGTAAGGATTGCAGTTTCATCTGGCATTCACCTGGTCATTCTTCTTCTTAAAAAAAAATTGGCATCCCAATTGTGTCATACAAAGTGGATAACGAACAGGTTATACCATCAGCCTTTCTCGGCACAGAGCTCATTTTGCAGAACTTGTATGCATTGTTATGTTTGTAATCAACCTCTTACAAAAAGCAGCACTTAGCATTTTGCTGATTAACTGCATCAGCATCTCATTGTCATTTGATTGGACATTGAGACAATGATTAAAATAATTCTTTCCTCAACGCTCTTTCAAAACGCTTCATTTGTCCTGATCCCCCCATCCCCACAAGAAGAGTGACACAAAATACAATACGGGTTTGGTGCAGCTTTTGTCCTGGGATTTTTTGATTGAGAAAATCGATGTAGAGCTGCACACATCCATCATTCTAAACAAGTGCCATTATTGCTGTTAATCAAAAAACGTGCTTGAATTTAGGTATTGTGTTGGAAGCTGATCAACCCTTTGTTTTCTTCCATTTTTCAAACAGCAATAAGGTTGCCACATGTGTAAAACTGAATATGATAATTGTATAAAGGAACATATCATTTGTCTGGTTTCAGGTAATGATCCATTTTACCGTCAAGTGTCAGGACTAAAGCATTTGAAAATTGAAGCAGGACGTTTGTGTTTAACGCATTAAAGTGCAAACCCCACCAAAAGCACTTTTCTTTCTTTTCTTTCTTTTTCAGAGTCATTGCACGCAGGGAATAGAGGGCAAATTCCTGGAAAAGCATTAGCAATTAGAACTCCAGCGGCCGTCAAGGTATGTAATTATGGGCAATATGTGTGATTAAGGAAAGAGGCTCAATAAATTACATTAACATAGTTTTAAAGTCACAGAGGAGATCCTGCTTGGAGCCTGAACGAGGCAGAAGATGGAATGCAAGTATCGATTTCACATCCCGATGGAAATTTATTTGGTGACTACTACGGAATGGGGCAGCACAGTCCACCATTTCCTCTGTATGAACACAGTGTGAGACTCTTCATCCAGTGAGACTGAAATCAGAGCAAGGCAAGGAGAGAAACGAAAGTGAAGGAAATGCACTTGTTAAAAAGTCCATCAGAATTGCCTCAAGAGTGTCAATCAAAATCATGTGTGCAGAAATATTACAGGTCTTTTGAATACTGTAGATCCAGTGCAATTAATTTTAGATATTCGGATCAAGACTCTCAGACTCTTCTTTGCCTGAACCTTTCTTTTGATCTCCTTGATGATAATTTACTCCGGCAAACCAGGTGTGCCTCTTTAATGAGCCATTAAGTTCACAAATGCACCGAATGCCCTCAAACCGCAGAGAAGTCTGCTTTAATTGACGAGACAAACCATAAGAGTCAAGCCAGCCTGATTTTGAAGGGTGATTAAGTAAAGTTACCTCTGAGTGACGGCAGTGGCTTGATTTGGCTCACTGGACAGTTCCCTCAACTCCTTGAAGTCAGGAAGGAGAGCAGGGGATGGAGGATGGAGAGGAGGGAGTGAGAGACGCCTGGCAGAGCCTGAAACACAGCTGCTGGCTTTAATCGACTTTTCGGATGGGGAAGATTTTCCCATCCATAGACCCACACCTCCAAATCCGCTCAGAAGCCTGCTGGCAGAGGAGAAGCCCCATCCCCACAGTTTGGTGCCACCTTTCAACTCACACGTTGGGGGACTTGCACAACCCGGGGATCAGGGTCTGGAGGAAAATGTTGGCAGGAGTACTGTTGTCTTTTTTTTTTTTTTTTACGGTAGAAGAACCTAATTGCACACGGCATCTCCAAACCCCACAAAGTTGGCATGGAGCCATTGCCTTTCCACTGAGCAGGTTTATGGGTTTTCTCCTCCTGTGCAAATTATGCCTGGCATACAATGGCTTTTCCACCTCAAGTTCTGGAGGAGTTCATAGAAGTTCTTAAGGAGGAATCCTCCTCAAATAAAACAACATACGATAAAACAAATGGAAACATAAAAAAAGCATGCAGTTAATCTTCTGTAAATTGAGATGCAAAGCAGAATATTAATTATGTCAATATTGCTACAATTCTCAATTGTAATACATTACAGGTTTATTGACATATTGGGTTACACAGTAAAGATCATATACATTCAGCATTCTATCATCATGTTTGTCTGTTTGGTTTGATGTCTAGGAACGTACAAAAAATATGGCACAAACCTTTTCATCAAATTCTAAATTATCTCATTTAAAATATGTAGTTTATCACTTATTTTATTAGTTAATTTGAGTTCATTCATATTAAATTAAACCATGTCATCAGCAGCAGTAACTGTGACTTTAAAACCTGGCTGTTATTATCTCCTTTTTTCAGCTATTAATAGTTTGTCCACTGAATGTCTACATGTTAAATGCTCACAATTGCTCTTAAAGGGAGCTTACAAGACCACAGCAAAAAGGCCGGCATTGCTCAAACTTAAAAGCACAAGACACATGACACCATTAAGTGGATGGAAGATTCAAGGTGATGTTGACAGCCTCGGCAAAACTCCCAGAGAGAATCAATCCTGGTTATGGCACCACTTACTTCCCAATGTCCCCTTAATCTATTTTTAATATTTGCTGTAAGTGCACTTAAACAGCATCTTTAAGGTGGGCAATTTACAAGCTTGTGCTTGTGTGACGGCTTCAATTCAGTGGTTTGTGTTCTATATATATCAGTACAGTTACAAAACAGTTTTATTTATCATTTATAATGGAACTATATCAAAACCAGCTACTTAATATTGTACCCCCTCTTTGTTGTGTTCCTCAGACCATTTCTGAATATTTTGCAGTGTAGCTGAGCTCATTATCCTGCCGGAAAAGGCCATTGCCAGTCATCATGAAGGGGTGTACTCTTTAGGGAAGTGATATGTTTCAAAACAACATTCACATAAAAGCCAGGACTCATGATTTTCAGCAGTACACACACACACACACACATGGTCATCCACATAATTAAAAAAAAGTGATACATCTGACCAGGCTGGCTTATTTCAGTGATCCATGTGCTCACTGTAGGTGTTTTTAACAGTAGACCAGGGTCAGCATGGGCACTCTGGCAGGTTTGCAAGTACACAGGCCCATGCACAGCAAGCTGCAATGCACTGTGTGTTCTGACTCTAATTGACAGCTTTAACTTGTCAGTGCCACAGTAGCACTTCTGTGAGATTGAACCAGGTTTCTGTGGAAGCAGTTAACCTTCACTCCCACATGCATCAGTGAGCATTGGCAGCATGTGACCCATCACCTGTTCTCTGGTTGCACATCCTCATCCATGGGACACTTTTGGTAGGTACTAATCATTGCATGCTGGAAACACACCACAATACCTGCCATTGTGAAGACGCTTTGACTCAGTCATCTAGCCATCACAATTTGGTCCTTGTCAGGGTCACTCAGACACACTTTCCAAGGTTTCCAGAACACTGACGTCAAGAACTGAGTGTTCACTTGCTCTAATGACTTCCACCCCTTGACAGGAGCCATTGTCACAAGATAATCTTGTGTCAGTGGTTTTGAGTGTTGTGAGTAATTGTGATATAGACAATGTTCATTTTATGCTTACTGGTTCACAATTATTGTGTAAAATTATTGATTATGTTCCCTCTGTTCCCATGGACAATGGTCTTTGTGAAGACCCCCTTAGTTGGATATTTGTATTTCAACCAAGCAGGGGAAAATACACTGAGTAAAAACTCCCTTAATGCTCATGTGCCTGATACACCCATGGCAACACCCATAGACAAAACTATATTGAAAATGATCTACCACCCAGATAATACCTGGTCACCGGACATTTGGGGGCAGAGAATGACCAATGATGAGTGGCTGACAAATAGCATAAGACAATAGATGGGCTACAGTTTGTACAGATAAAATATTGAGCATAAGTACATGTGTTTGTAATAATGTGAGCATTTTGGCATCTTCAGTTACAAAGTTCAACAATTTTATCATTTAAATTTAAGGTAATAAGAAAAGTACATTTTTGCATGAGTGGAATTCAGCTCTGGACTTACATGGAACATTCTACCATAAGACAAACCATCCAGTGGTAATATTTTATAAAGGGCATGAGCTGCTCGAACTACCCTAAAGCCACACTACGGAACTTCTCTGACTACTCTCTTTCTAAATTGTTTTGAACTTTACAATCTCTCTAGTCACTTATGCAAAGATATGTCAAAGGACTATTCTGTCCCTTAATGACTGAAGGGAGAAACATCTTAGGATCTATCCATTGATGGCTCTCAGAATATTTTTATCTTACACTGAAGCACTAAGAGCTTCTTCAAATATCACTCTAAATCTAAATAAAAGTCCATTTGACTATAATGTAACATTATTGTCATGTTAATATTTTAAAAGTGTGATTCTTGAAGCATCATCATTTTGCCTAAAATACCTCAGCATTAGATGGGTCTTAAATATACTGGCCTAATACAAATCAATCATAAAAACCCCAGATTATCTCAAATGAGAAACAAGTCTGACTGCATCTCACAGTTTGGGACTTTGCATCATGATGAGCAGTTTATATTTCTGCACGTTGTGGAATCAGCAAGTATCTATTTTTACCCTTTCCCCTTCTAAGCTCTGACTGAGTGCAGATGGCACCATTATTACCAGACTGAAATGAGCCCTAATGATTGATGAGAAGCACATCCCAATCAATGCAGGTTGCATGATAAGTGTTTACTGTGCCGATTATGGCACTGCTGTGCTAGGTGGAGTGCCACTCCTTGTAGTTTTGATATAATCAGCACCTTGCAGCCCGAGCAGATGTCTCCACAAGACTTACTATGACCCTGAGAACACACAGCAGTACGCGCTGATTATTAATCACTCAAGCATATCCTGATTTCAAGATTTCTTCTGCTTCCATTGATCTCTTCATTATGTTGTGTTGCAACTTGTCATCACAGCACCGAAGCTTCATTCAAGCTGAATGGAAATGAGGTTAAGGGCAGTTTGTTTTAATGCCAGGTCTTGGATGAGGGTTATGTGGTTTAGGTAATGTTTTGCTAAAAGCATAGTGCAGTACAATGCGAACAACATGAACAGTGAACCACACAAAAAATAAATGTAAGAAATACAGTTCAAGTGGTTCTACAGTTCAAGCAAAGTAATAGTTATCAGGGTATCACATGTTTTCTGGTAGATCTACTAACTTGAAACATTTGCAGAGACAGAAAAGTGCTGCAGGTAAATAAATGCAACATTTTTACGAATTATCTTTTTATTAGGCACATAAAGTAAAAGTGTTTTGACTGTTTATCTAGAGGGGACAAGAATATACGTTGCCTTCATTCAAACAAGCTTATTTTTCTGCCTGTCAGCTTGTGTTTTCATGTGATGTATTTTGACAACAAAAATGTGTCAGGTATCATGCCAGTGCTCATGCACATTTTGCATGAAAAGTTTTTTTATTATTATTGTTTTTGTTGTTATTATCATTAATATTATTATTATTATTATTATTATTATTATTATTATTATTATTATTATTATTATTTGTAGTAGCAGTAGTAATAGTAGTAGTAATAGTAGTAGTAGTAGTAGTAGTAGTAGTACTAGTAGTATTACATGAGGTGTCTCTTTGATTTGTTATTGTTGTTTATTATATAAGTTATCATAGTGCTTATTGCTTATTGCTTCTACAAAATTCCTGGAGATGTAATTGATTAAATCCGATGTGATTTGTGATCTCTGTTGAAAGTCCTGTCTATCAAACATGCCTTCAGTCTTCAGCTCAAACAGAATATCTATGTGCTATATTTCCCAGCACCAAAAAAGAGGCTTCAGCCAAGGCTCTGTAAAAGGCAAAAGCAAATCCTTAGTTTCGGCTTCAAAAAAAAGAAAAGAAAAGAAGCCTGTTTCCAAACCAACTGTAAGTGTACCCAGATCCACAACGCACACATAACAGAATGACCCAGACACTTGAGTAATTTGAAAGTTCTTTGCCCTGCTGAAATATTGTGTATCTCAATTAATCAGCTTGTTGGTAGTCATGGCAGTCACAAAGAAAGACCCCAGGAAAAGAGAACTTGTGATAGTGAAGACTGTTGAAGGGTCTTGTGTCATTGCTGTAGTGTGGCCAAGTGTGATGTGTTTTCTGTCCCTGTAAAGTCACATTCTAGGATGAAGGGAAAACGTGTCACCTAAAACATGCCAACATCACTTGCATCTCTTTAGGGCCAGGGGTAAAATTCTCCTAATTAGCCATGTCTCACTGAGTGGCCAGCAGCAAGATCACCTTGGTGAGACACTGCATTCCACAAGACCGGAAGGGATTTCAAGGCTTTTGGCTAATCCTTATTGTTTACTTGTTAGTGTTGTTATGAATAAGGCAAGATCATTTTTCCAATAACAACTGAAAGGTAACTGCTGGCATAGCTTTTATTTTTCACAAACCTATTGTTAGTCACAGAACTGCATCTGCAGGTCAAGCAGAGCATGGTTTGTCACAAACAAAAGAAAATATGTATATAATTGCACCTTGTTGCAGGTCCTGCTTTCCCTTTTCTCCTATAAATCAATTAAATTTGAATGTATTGCAGGTACAGTATCTAAATACTCTGTGAAATGAAATTGCCAAGTACTATTCTGGTTTGTCATTTTGCTGCATCACACTCCACCACATCACTACTAATGCAATTACTTATTTCAGTAATGGACTACTGTAATGCAATATTCTACAGTTTCTTCAACATTAAGTTTAAATATAAATACAACACAGTTCTTGACATTTAAAATATCTGAAATATTGCATTTCCCATTGTTTTTAAAATGTATATTTTCACGACAGATTTTCTCATGATACCGCTTAGAATTACACAGCTTGTGTTTGTGTGTGTGTGCTACCTATGTTAACTGACAAGTGAAGTGTGAGCGTGGGAAGTGCTATAAACTCAATAAGCAATCTGTCAAATCATGTAATCACACTAATATGAAACTCATGATTAGAGAACACCATGCTGAAAGAGAGAATGCCCGCCTCTCATAAATGGGCCATAATCGATGTTTATTCAGTAGCAGCTCTGTAAGCTCCATATTTTATTTTTTATTTTGGATGTTTTTGCACTATTACTAATGGCTAGTTTTTTTTTTTATCAAACAGTGTAAGCTTAAAAATTCATCATTTGAATTCCTTCTGAATAATGTATTACAATAGATTTTTTTGTACTTACTAGTCATAGCAGATGTGTTTAAAAGTTTAAAAGAAGTGTTTAGTAATTTGTAACACATTACTTTTTTGAGTACCTGAACATTGCATGTTGCATTATTTGTATATGCATAAATTGTATGAGGATGTTTGGATACTGATATGGTCTTACTTTCAGACAGATGTGGTTGTAGCTCTATTCCTGCAGTATAGTATAAATCTCTTATATTACATCCACACTAATTGTGTAACTTTCAGTTCTGCTTATTTAATTTCTTTAAGTTCATCATCAGTTTCTCTGCTTTGGATCAAATCTGGCCAGTCGAGCACATCGCTAGATGCAATCTCTGATTAACAGTTTGCAAGTGTACAGTTTACAGTCTGAATTTGTATGACATTTCTAACCTGTAAAACATTTTTTTGTTTGTTTGTCCAAATGTGAAAAATAATTTTCCCTGGTTTACTAAAAATAAATGAAAACATGGACCCTGCATGTCTCGATGGATCAAGTGAATGCATCAATGGTCTGGAATGCATGCTATCCTTAGATGGCAGTATAAAACCACAAGAAAATCCCAGTAGTGCAGATTTAGGACGAATGTTCCTATGATGTCATGTCATGATGTAAATTTACCTAAAGCTTATGGAAAGCCACAGTAATATCTAAAATAAGAAACACTGGAATTGAATGTTACAGACAAAGGCAACGGCAGTCTAAAGAACTGAGACCATAAAGTAAAAATGGGGAAAAGATCGGAAAACTGGAGCAAATTAGCATATATTTTAGATAAATGTCAAATTAATTACATTTCAAATTCTATATTACAATTGTGATATATGATAGACACTTTATGACATAAAATATTAACAAGAATGTGCCCAACTGTTTACTTAGCAAGACTGAACCGGCTGAAGAAAACTTCAGGAAACGGGGCATTTACCAAAGTCTTGTTCGGTAAATCTGAATTTTCTTAGGTTTATTTTACAAGTTTAGTGCACTTACATGGTGCTACGCCTGAAAAAGTTAACGTAAAAGTAATCATTGACCCGTGTTGCCTAAAATAACATTGTGTATACCATGAGAGACAGACCAATGCAGTTATCATCTTTGTTTAAATGTTTCTGTAGATACCATGGTGACTCATAAATCATACAGTATTACCATTTGTTGGTGCTCCCTGTCTTTGATGAATATCTCGCTTAGAGCCCAATTAAATTAAACACCACACACAGAGCAAGTTTCAAATGTGAATTATTTAACAAGGTATATAAATATGTATAAATATATAAGGTGTATAAATATGAATTATGTGTATAGTCTTTTTGTTTTGCCCAGGGAGGTCTTTTAAGTGCATGTTGAGTGAGGCATTCAGAAGGCCTAACCACAGGCTGTATGTGGTGAGACCCCACTGCTAATATGCTGAGTCTTACATGCATGTTGTACATTCATCTTCAAACTGGCAATAATGTGGTTGCTGCCCCAATTGTATAATAAGTCATCTATTCAACAGCACATTTTGAAGAGTTAATAAAATGGACCTACTCTCTATCCAGTGGATCATATCCTTTACAAACTCGCAACTATTCATTCTGTATACTTGTGTCATATGGAAAAAAAAGAATAAAAAAAGACTAAACCCAAGATGACAAATGAATTAATATATAATGAAATGTGAATCGAATTCCTGATATAAAACTGGAATCTACTGAAGCATGGACCAGCTGACTGAACCTTGCAAATCATTTTATATGCAAGGTGTAATTAAACCGTGATAAAAATTACACTGTATTCGAAAGGCTGTCAAAAACAATCTTGGTCCCCCCCTCCCATCCCCCATAGCCTAACCCCATCTCACCACAACTTGTTCATGGATCGTAACGTTCCATTATGTGCAGCACTGTTTTCCTTGTTAAATGTCAAGGGATAAGACTTTAATTAGTCTAAGCATATATTTAATTAACTTAAATAGAAGAAGTGGAGCCCTGTGCACTGTAATTAAACAAACTGTGCTGACATATCCATTTCACTAGCTGTCAAGATCCGTTTTGACTAATTCCATCTGTGTATGTCATGAATCACTACAAGAGTCAGAGAGAGTGTTGGAGAGAAGAAAGCCAAGAAATAGCACCAACATTTGATTAGATCAAACTGCCCCTCACATTTGTAATAATGTCTCATCACAGACATTACCTCAAGAAAATGTCCATGTCACAATCTTTGCCTATGACAGATGCATTAGGACTAATAAAGTGTGACATCATGTGGCATTGCAAGGTTATCAGCATGCATGCAAAAAGTGAGTGGTAAACTGTAGGTCTCCCTGCAGCTCTGAGGGCTGACCTTGTCAAAGTCACTCACAGAGCAATCCCTCTTTTACTGTTTGAACTCTCTACCACATAGCTACTCACTGAGACATGGCAGAAGGCATGTTAGCCCGTGGCATTATTGATGGGCCAACATACATAATTGTCTCCGCATGGCTCCACTTCTTGGCTCAAACCCAAGCAGTCACAGTTGTTTTGTCTTTACATAGTATAACCACGAGAAGGGCAAGAGCTGGTTTGTGTCCAGGTACATCAAAACACTTCCAAAAGAACTCCACATCATTTGAACTTCTAAAGCTCATTTACAAATTACTCTGTCCATCCTTTCGATCTAAAATGGTTTGCTGTAATAACGTCATAAAAAGGGTATTCTACTAAACAAGCAGAGTGATTGCAAATTGAGCCTCTTATTAGCCAAAACAAAGACTAAATTGTGCATACAGTACAGGCCAAACGTTTGGACACACCACCTTCTCATTCAATGTGTTTTCTTTATTTTCATGACCATTTACATCGGTGGATTCTCACTGAAGGCATCAAAACTATGAACGAACACATATGGAGTTATATACTTAACATAAAATTTAAATAACTGAAAACATGTTTTATAATCTAGTTTCTTTAAAAAAGCCACCCTTTGCTCTGATTACTGCTTTGCACACTCTTGGCATTCTCTCAAAGAGCTTCAAGAGGTAGTCACCTGAA
>JBBMFX010000007.1:12908098-12924650 GCA_037832545.1 Rhabdalestes septentrionalis | reverse complement strand
GGGTGGCTGTTTTGAAGAAACTAGAATATAAAACATGTTTTCAGTTATTTTTGTTAATTACATAACTCCACATGTGTTCATTCATAGTTTTGATGACTTCAGTGAGAAGCTACCAATGTAAATGGTCATGAAAATAAAGAAAACACACTGAATGAGAAGGTGTGTCCAAACTGTTGGCCTGTACTGTATTTCAGAAGTTTGAATCTGAAAACAGTTATTCAAGTGTCACTAAACATTCATTGAATAAATACATGCATGAAGTTTGTTTTAAATGCAAGTTAAATTTTAATGTTAATTACAGCACATTGCAAAATGCAGGTACAGTACATTATACTATATTTTTAAATATTTTGTAGAGCAAGCACTAGAATATATTAGCATTCATGCAGCTGATTGCATATCCTCAGATCAAAAGGATGTGAAGATAGATGATCTTTGGACAATATAGGTGAGTCTTTGGAAAGCTTTCATTGCAGCAGGAGGGTGAATGACATGTCAATGGTTCGAAAGTAATCAGGCAGGTCAAAGGAGTTTGAGGAACCACAGCAGGTTTGCCATGTCATGATTCTACACTGACATCATAAAGAACAGAAGCTCATGTGACTTGACAATGAGAGGAAAAATGATTAGTTATCTTAGGAGTGCACACACACACACAAGATGTACGCTAAACATTATCTGGTGCCTGCACTCTTTAGCTCATCTTTTACCCTGCCTGTCAATGGAAAGGGGGCTCTGTAAGACCACTGCTGTAGGACTGTAGGACCAAAGCAGAGTTTACCAATCTGCACTGTATATCTAATCCACCAAAATCCTGAAGAACCTTCAATATTTACTTTATATTCTAATAGGACTAACTACGACTGGTGAAAGAAACGTACATAGATTTTCAAATTTAGGAATAAATACACCCTCCAGAAGACAGCGAGAAATCATGATATATCTACAAAATCTCCTGTGGATATTGGTAAGAAAGCGGATATGTATGCCTAGAAATTTCAGTTGTCAACAAAGTGCTCAGTGCACTCAGCAACATTGAGGAGATGGGGTCACAGAATGTCACATCATGCAATAAATTTTGATAATTTCTGATTATGAAGATGCACATTATTAGAGCTCATATTAATAAGGGTTGGAGGCATTACTTATAGTGCTTTACACACCTAGATGCATCTTCTAAGACACAGAAATTGGATCCATCTTTTTTTTTTTATCAGGTCCCATAATGGCACAATGCGTGAAGCTGTTGGGTTGTGTTGGATGTCTGAATATGGGTGCTGGCCTTGTGTCTGTGGAGTTTGCATGTTCTTCTCATGGTGGGTTGAGTTTCTCATGGTGAGCGAATGGTGTGTCTGTGCTCCCTGCAGTTGACTGGCAGAGAAGAATTTCACAGTGTTTACACTGTGTGCTGTGGTGTTCTGTGGTGTGTTCATACATGATAAAAATGGCCATGATTCACTTCACTTAAAGCAAATTATGCCATTAGCTAACATCTACACAAAGGACAGTCCTACTGTGACGGGCTTGGTCAGTGGCTTCCTTTTGCCACTGCTTTTATTTTAGAGTTTCTGGTTCTGTTCGTGTTTTGATTTCAAAAGGCTTTTATTTTGACATTCTAGTCTGGTTGTTTGTGTCCATGCTCCATGTGTCTATGTGTACCATTGTGATAATTAGTTCCACCCCTCTCGTGCTCGCACCTATTTCGTGTTTGTCTCTAATTTGGATATGTATAAAGGTTAGTGTGTTTCTGTGCCCCTTTATCTGGGCATCGCCTCATCCCCGCCTCATTTCCCTGTGTGTGTTTCCCCCCGTTTATTTAATCGTTTAATCGTTCTGGCCACCATGCCGTGTTTAGGTTCTGTTTTCTGTTTGTTTCAAATAAAACCCCTCGAATGGCTCCCAAGTCTCGTAAGTCCTTCCACAGAGGAAAGTCTCGGATGAAGGCTCCGGCCTTGATCCGTGACAGATGCCCAGATCTACCCACATTCGCCTCATCTGATCCGCGAGTGGAACATCACCCTCAATGCCTGGGCGGCGGTGTATTCACTCGCGGCCTCTGCACACCAGCTTGGAGACGGTGACCAAACACTGTGCGAGACTTCCTCCGCCTGGATGGGAAGTTGGAGAGAGGAGGACGTAGAGGAAAAGTTCTCGTTTTTCAATTCCACCTGCAAACCCTGGGAGCTTCCATGGGAGCTTCTTCCGTGGGACTTGGAGGACGAAAGTCTCCCAGGGGATGCGCACCTCTCTCCACCCACCAGGGGAAAACAGCGAGGAGGACGCAAAGCAAAATTGGTCTCCCCATTCTCCACACTGACCACTGCCAACGCCCAGCACGAGGTGGTCGAAGAGCTGCGGCCAACGGATTCCGCGCCACAGTATGCGCCTTACGAGGCCGCTCCGGAGCCGAACGGGCACGAGCCGGTGCCGTACGAGGCTGAGCCTACCACAACGAGGGAGCTACAGGTCACCAAAACAGAGACCTTTATCTGGGCATCGCCTCATCCCCGCCTCATTTCCCTGTGTGTGTTTCCCCCCGTTTATTTAGGACTTGCTCATTCCGGCCACTGTGCCGTGTTTATGTTCTGTTTTCTGTTTGTTTCAAATAAAACCCCTCGAATGTCTCCCAAGTCTCGTAAGTCCTTCCGCAGAGGAAAGTCTCGGATAAAGGCTCCGGCTTTGATCCGTGACACCTACCTAACATAGACACACCTTGCACCTGTAGTGATGCAAATACTTGATAAATTCTAAATAAATTAACAAAAATATGAACATAGAAATAATACGACTGTATTTGTATATTTGGCCCAATTGCCCGAAACACTACCCCCTGTACCAAACAGGAGAATCCAGGCAGCTATCCAGAGGTGAGACCAAAGCATTTGTACTTGGAACACAGGTAGCAGTAGCTGCCCCCACAGTTCATAAATTCTGATAAAATGATGTATGTGACAACACAGGGTTGAGCCAGGTTTTTGAGACAGAATAGAGAATGTTGTAACAAATTTTACGTTTAACCACTCATAAAATAAAAATTGTATAATTTGCAGGACAGTTTTGACTGATTGCTTCACACAGAACTCCTTTGAAGTCAGTTATGTAGCCTCCAATTGCAGGCTGCTTTTATCATTGATATTAATCACTTCAAAGAAGGGATGAGACCATTAAAAGGAGTGTTCAAAGGCTCTAAAGCATGTTGACTCTCACAAATGTTAGACCAGTAATTCAATTTAGATATACACTTATGAGTTCAAATAAGGGGTGAGCTATGCATACACAAAACATTCTAAAGTTAGAAGAACACTGGTTCAAGAACCTGGAATAACCAGATACTTGTCTGATTTAGAAAATGTTGCATTCATCCCAGAAAAGCCATACACTATCTATTTTGCTCAGCCTCCTGGTCTCTTCTCATTAAAGAATAATGCAGTAAGTATACGCAAATGTACTTGAATTTTTAAGCCATGTCAAAATTCCAATTTTTTGGCTTGGTTGGTCTTCATAAAGACCCTTTTATTCTGAAAACTGGTATAATATATTTTTGTTATAAAACAGCTATAAATATGTGAAATATGGATTAAAACTAGAACTAGATGGCATCAGTTGGCATAAATTAATCAGGAGCAAAATCAGAATCAGAATCGCAACTGTTTGCCTATTGGAGCAACAAGCATGCTCTGTAAGAGACATATGGGTGTAATACAGGCACATGTACTCACATAATTTTACATATTGTCAATTCTAATTCTGATCCTTATTCTGATATGGCGACTGGCGCTGTATGATTGACTCTGGGTCCAAAGTCCACTGGACACTTGCTGTGTCTGCTGGCTGCAGGATTAAACGCCCAAACATATTGTAGCAGCGGTCGTATCAATAAGTGCCTTTTACAAATCTGGGCACTGCGTCAATTGATGCATACAGCCATTATAGTGTTAATGCAAGCTCCAGCTTTACCAGGAGTCTGATCGTGGTTTGCCAGCACCTCTACTATTTGCTGGACCTTAGCATGTTTCCACTCCAATTAAATATGGTAAGACTGTAAAGCATCTCTCTCAGCAGCTCCTGTTGGACTCGGTGACAAAGGGTTTTGCTTGTATTATAAGATGTCTCCTGTTGTTTTTTGACGTAAATATTTTTGCTTGGTGGATTAGCAATGGCAATTCAGGTGTACCTTCCATGTGACTGATTCGAACCACAATACCTGTATCTACAGGCCTGCTGAGCTTGTGCTTTAATTTTTTTGCCCTTTCATTTTTGCATTTTCAATCACTTCTGCCTTAGAACAAAATAAAGGGAGCCCCAAAGGCCTCAACATACATTTTTAGAGGTGTCACTTGAAAAATCCACAAGCGGCACAAAATGGCTGAAATGACATGTCTTCAGTTCTTTCCATCTTGCCTAGACAAATAATGAATTTTATTTCATCCTGTCCTCAATCAACACTTTTTATGTAATCCATCGCCAACATCAACCCTCTGGCTACCAGGTACACACAGTGATCTAGAGATATGGCATTTAATCATATTATTAGATGTGCTTTTTTTATGAGCTGAGGTGATTTGAACACATTTACTAATCAGGTTCAACCACATGGAAAAAACCCCACAAGCACTCTTATTTGCATATCATATGCATAAGATGAATCCAGTTTTATATAATTTACATAAAACATACTAATTCAAGAGGGAGCTGTGATTCTCAGCCAAAAAAAAAAAGAAAATAATAAGTTTAATGCTAGAAAAACACTAAAGAAGAGAGTGACGAATACTAACATGATTGCAAGGATTTCTGATGGAAATTCTGGTAGAAGTTCCTTCCAGATGTGACTGTGCATAGCTCATGATCAAGTGCCAGGGAGCTTAGTATATATTCAAAGATGCACTGCCAGCACGTGTATCAGAATCAGAACCAGAAAAATATTGATCTCGGAGAAAATTGCTGTAGAGTCGCACAGAAGAAAAAGACAAGAACAATATAAAACATTTCTTAAAATTCAAAATGTAACTCTCCAGAAATACTGTATATCTTTGTTATATACACAAAATGCTGTGGTCAGTAGGAGAGGTGGAAATAAATGTCATAGATAAATAATCAAAATTACTGCTGAAGTTTATTAATAAACACAAATAGTGGTTTAGAATTGTACTGTATACAGAGTCCATTATTACACATGATAAGACTATTACATGAAATAATTAACCTTATACATACCAGAAACCTTCTGAGTACCAACGTATCCTTACAGGTATTCCTTCGCAGACATCAGCCAAATCTGTAACAGTATTTAAAAACAAAGTTGTTGATTACTCTTTACTGTGCCGCATTATAGCCAAGCAGATTTATAGGATAAAATCCACACATTTGGAGTACACTGGCATGTTTCCATCTGCATGCCAGTGCTGTCTTTACAACTAAGCTTTTGAATACACAAATTTCACAAACCATCCTTGAATGTCCTTTGCACATTGTTGCCGTAGACACAACACAAAACATTGAAAACTGAACACAACTATAACATTTTAAGTGTCTGTAAAATCCTTAAGGTATCAGTCACACTGCACAATGTCAGTTGTTCTTGTTACAAACAGACTTTGAATGTTTGTTCCAGGTGATAATGCCACTAAAGACAAGCAGTTATTGATCAAACCATTGTCACTTTTGTCAAATTTAAGCACTGGAAGTGATTACCTTTATAGAAATAGCTAACATGAGTAAAATAAAACAAAACGAATCATGATGTCACTAAACACCGACATCGCTAAACACAGTGTCCGGTTATTATACACAGCGTTAAGATCGAATAAAAATGCATTTTGTATGCTAGTATATTTGTAAATAAAAAACAAGCCATATTTGGATTATTTCAATTTGTTTAGAATACATTTATGGCATTTAGTAGACACTTTTTACAATAGTGCCCTCATTCCCTAACTACAGGGGGCAGTCTACCTGGAGCAACAGGAACCCAGTGGCGGTATGCTAAAGGAAGTCAAACACACGGCCTCTTGTTCTAAAAGCAAGTATCCACCAGAACACCTCTATTCTAGACAAAATAGGAGACTGCACATTATTGCAGCAGGTTTTTGCACACATTATTGTGGAGGGTGTGTCAGAGGGAGACATAATAGAGTCTGACGGCAGTGCGGAGGAAGGATTGCCTCTGGAGTTCAGTGAAGCACTTTATGCTGGTGAACCTTTGCCTAAAGGTGCTTCTCTGATTGACCACAAAAATGTATGATTAGCATTGTCCTTGTTGGACTGACATCTAGACAATGTTCTCTATTCACCCACAGTTTCTAAGCTGTCTAGTTCTTCACCCACCACTGAGCACGCCTTCCTGACCAGCTTCTCAAGCCTCTGCCATTTTCATGTCGCCACCCCAGAAAATGGTTCTGGCCACTACAGACCCATAGAACATCTGCAACATGGTGTTACAGATCTAAGTCTTTATCAAAAGTGCCGTACAGATTTGTTTAACCTGTCTAGCTTGTTTTTCATTTGCACCAAGGTAGTCCTGAAAGATCTCCACATCCAATCTTGCCCCCTTACTGGACCAGGGACAATGGTGTGGAAGGCTCATAAACCTGATGCTCAGGGATCCTCAAGGCACAGATAGTGGAAGCCAGAGGAGCATTTGATGCTGTGAGGGCCACGCTCAAGCTTGAGGAGCTGGCTGGGCTTGTTAATAAATAGGTTAAAGTCATTAGCTCTCTAAACTTCCCCATTACTCCCCTGGCTGCTAGTTGTGAAACCCCTGATTGCCTTCATGCCCCTCCACATGTCCCTGTTGCAGCTTTTGCTTCGGCTGTCTCCTGTAGCTTCTCATTCCCGCTTTTAACTTCACAGACAAATGTCCTTGTACCTCCTTCACTACTTTTCTGTCTGACCTGAACTGAATGCTTTCTTTTTCTCATTCAGGAGGGCTTTGATGTCCTTGGTGACCCATAGCTCGTTTATGTGGAGAGTATGGATTTTACTGGTACAGTGTCATCAACATGGAATTTGATGTACTCTGTGACACAGTACGTGAGGTAATCAATGTCCTTGCCCTGTGGTTCATAACAAGCCTCCCGTTCCATAGTCTCCAGACAGTCCAGTAGGGCCGTGCTGGTCTCCTTTACTTTCTATCCTGACAGTGGCTGGCTGCCTGTTCACCAGTGGGTAGGCGGGTAGGAGGTGCACCTGGTTGTGGTCTGATCTGCCCAGAGGTGGGATGGAGGGATGGCTGTGCAGCTGTATGCCTCTTTGACATTTTTCTCTCTGTTGAGACATTTCACAAACTGTGTTTACCCACTAATAACAGAGATGTTTACATGCTCATATAATCACCATAGAAAAGCACTGCCAGTAGAATGAGGCACTCTACAGCAGAGCCACATATGAGCCTAAGGACTCGCATTAGCAAATTGTAGTCATTTAGAAAGTTTATGTCAGCTGTCATGAAGGGATGACATGGGTGTCATATAGGCTTACAAATACAGTTCCCCCAGCCCGTCCCTCACAGACAACGGCCGAGGCATAGAGCTGTATGTGCACTCCCATGGACAACAAGTGAGACTTTTAAAAAATCTTTATATTAAAGATAATCTTTATCTTTATAATGATATACCTGTTAATCACACCTTCTGTGTATTATTTGTGTTAGGGTTAGGTTTAAGTTTATATCTTTCATTGTTAATTAACTTCATCCTGATGTTTGTCTTGATTACTGACTTGAAATTATAATAGAGCTAGGTTTGGATACAACCCTGGTCATAAGCAGATGTAATCAGCTCCAATGTAATCAAGTAAAGCTCCAGTTAATTAATGTGTTTTACTGACCTATGACCACACAGGAACTTAAATAATGACATCCTTCCTTCTTGAAATATGACATCACTCACTTGCATTATGGTATTTTCACCATGTTCCCCCATTTTTGTTTTTAATCTATTCTTATTATTCAACAATTATGATGAATGTGCTCTCATTCATAATTCCTGCAGTTTGTTTGGGAGCCTGAGTTGAAGAAATATTACATGGTGTATATTATAGGATGCTATTTGCTCTTTGGATGTAACTGGTTTTACATTCTCATTTTATACTGATTGCAAATTATTTATAAGTTGTCAGAAAACTTTTCAAAAGAGCGTCAATCATAGAGCACAATTGTGTCAAAGAAATGTTTAAAATGAATCATTAAAAAAATGTTGAGAAAGTACCTTTCACATTCCAGTCCATACAGTCGAGTCCAGAACTAAGATGCAAAAATGGCACATTTTCATGAACACAATGCCTCAGTATATGTATATGCATGTCCTGTGGATTATTGAGCTGTTTTATCCGCTAGAGGCTTTACATGTGTTTTCTGTGATGGCAGATAAGATACATTAACACAATGTAATTTTCATTAGACATTTTACACTACTGACCTTATACATCAATGTTAGTGTTACAGTTTTTTGTTGCATTCACCTTTTGTAATTGCACTTATGTTTGTTGTCTATTTTTTATTCTCTGTTGTCTTGTATATTTTATTCTTCTTTTGCACTGAGCTTGCTATTGACAAAAGAATTTACTTTGGGATAAATTAACTTCTTTCTTATCATATCTATTCTCAGCTTTTCTACACAAACACTCTTACAAAAACACACTTAAAAAAATAAAAAGCAAAATGTTGTGTTTCTTTTTAATGGTAAACATTTTAACTCATTGTTATTTACACTGTTAAATTATATAATTTATGTAAAAACGCTTTCATTCTAAACTCAGAGCTTGAGAAAAGTAGTTTTTAGTGTTTTCTGCCAGATTATGTAATTTATCAATTTTTGGACATGCGAGCCATATAATATAACATTCTTAGTTTCCAATAGGGGAGTATTGCTATACATATGTGTGTGTGTGTGTGTGTGTGTGTGTGTATGTGTGTGTGTGTGTGTGTGTGTGCTTTATAATATATACTATATAATATTTCATAATTTCTTCAGATTCAGGATTTAAAGCATCATCTTTTAATGAAAAGATGAAGTCACAAGGAGAAGAAATACATCCATTTCATAAATAGAGTTCAATTTACTCCTATTCAGTCATCAATTTGTAGAAGTCATTGTGATATGTTCCACCTGGCAACCCTTTGAACATTTGAGCATTTGCCATGGTAACGGAGTGCCATAAAGCAGCACCTCATTTCCCCTGTTTTCCACCCCTCTCCCCCTGTGTTTCAAAGTTGTGATAAGATGTGACAGTCTATCCAACTTCTCTGAGGCTTTTGTGCCATGCGTACAGCAGCTTGGTTATCTCAACGGCATTTCAGTAGCGATATAACAGAGAATCAATTACGAATACACAGATATGGGGAAGGTTTAGTCTACAAAAGATGCTTCTTGACAGCTATGATGATTTGATGGCAATAAATAAGCCGTGTACATTTCTAGGCCTATAAATACCAAGCCCTTGAGCAAATGGCTGCATGTTAAGATAAATAGAGGAGAACAGTCTGCACAAAGCCTCTGAAATTCAAATCAGACTTAGGGAAAAAAGAACTGTATTGATAGTGAGGATGTAAATAAAACAAAAATTTAAGCATTGATTAAAGCATTCATGAGGGTCTTATATTTTACTGCTTCCATGTACATGAGCTGCTCTTAAAGGTCAAATCTGGGCATGCACTTTATTCTAAATACACAATATTCTGTTTGGTATAGGGAAATATTGCAGTGTAAAAGCAATTAAGTACATCCACAGAAATATGCCAACGCTATTCTGGTATAAGTTATCATTAGGTTTAATCTTTAGTATTGAAACAAGAGAGATTTTTGGTTATATTCGGGTTTTATTTTGTTTCACACACATGCAGCCACACACATATATGCAGTGCGAGTCAAAAGTTTGGACACACATTCTCATTCAATGATTTCCTTTTTTTTGGCTAGGTTGTATGTTAATATTGAAAATATCACCTATAGCTTTGCACACTCTTGGTGTTTGTTCAATCAGATTCATGAAGAATTGACCTAGAATGGTATGTAATTAACAAGTGTTCTTCGTCAAGAGTTCATAAGTGGAATTTCTTGCCTTTTTAATTTGTTTGGGATCATCGGTTGTGATGGCAGGTTTGGTACTTTTATTTACGGAAGTTAGATTATTATTTTTTTAATCCAAACTACAGGGGGCAGTCTCCCTGGAGCATCTTGGGGTTAAGGGTGTTGCTTAGGCACCCAGTGGTGGTGTATTGAAAGTAGGATTTGAAGCAATAACCTCTTGGTCTAGAGGCAAGTATCCTACCCACTAGGCCACCACCACATTTAGTATATATTTAGTAGTCCTATTCGACTATGGTTCTTAGTTAAGTGGTTCTTATGGCAAGAGCCAATTAACTAAGTAAAAAGAAAAAAAAACAGTTCCTCATTACCTTATTACAAAATATATTCTGGTTTGTTTAACTCTTTACTTTTGTTTTTCTGCATAATTCCATGTGTTGCCTCATTATTTTGTTTGTTTTCAATTATAATCTACAATGTAGAAAACAAAGAAAAAAGAAAAAACACAAAAAACATAGAATGAGAACATGTGTCCTACAGCACACAGTATGAACAGTGTGTTTCTCCTGCTTTAACCCATTCTCCCACATAAGGTAGGGGCTGCAACCAACTAGGGACACCCAGGGAGCAGTATGTGTGGATGGTTCCTTGCTCAAGGGTAACTCAGTGGTGCCACTAGCAGTGTTGGGATTTTGACCCACAACTTTCTGATTGTTGATACATAGATCAGTGGTCCCCAAACTTTATTTCGTCACAACCCAGTTTAATATAAGAAATCCGGTCATTTTTTCAAAATAAAACATCGTTTAGTCTCTGATGGTAAGTAAAAAGGAAATACTGTGCAGCCCGCGGACCAGTACGACGTGACCCACGGCCCAGTACCGGTCCGCGGCCTGGGGGTTGGGGACCGCTGCTTTAGAGGACCTGAAATATCTGTTTACCTTTTACCCTCTAAGTCAGTACTGGAATTTAAGAATGAGTCAAGGAATTGTCATGCAAAGAGTATGGCCAAACCTCATGGTTTTAAAGATTCTGGAATATCCTGACTGCATAGAGTTAGTGTAGACTTTGGGTAGACCTATTTGTATGTAAAGTATATTATATTTTTCTAATTTGAGAAATATTTAGTTGATGGAAGGTTGTTCTAATACTGCTATTATCTGGGCATAAAAGGGAATATTGCAGTTGTAGTCATTCATGTTAGAGTAAACATTTATGGTCCTATTTCTGCTGTTTAGATGGACAAGAGGAAACCCTATTTACCCTATGTGCTGGTAGGTTAAATTGTTTTTACTACAGTTGCACTGGCTAAACAGACTGCATGAAAATGGATGCATATTTGTCATTAAGCTTGATGTAATGGACTAAATACTGAGACTGAAATAAATCTATGGACTGTCAACAGAAAGCTGAACAAAGGATACCTAGTGTTTCCTAAACCACATAGTTCCATGGTAAGTAATGATGCTGCATATAGTCAGTGCTGAAGTGTGAAAAATTGTATACTCTGTCACATTTTTACATCTATTTGTTAACTCTGGTGCTGATCACCACAGGTCACCACCTTTCTGGTTCATGACTTGTTTGGCTGCTTATGACATGCTCCTCCCACATCTAAGGGCGACTGCTGTTCAAAGCAGATTGTTGTTCCTATTCCTGTTGTTGTGGATAAGAGACCTCACGTACACTTCCAAAGAAATCTACCTCTGTTAACTTTTACCTGTACCAACTCTGTTAACTATAGAAGGCCAGTCTGTCAATAAGTTCGAGCATGAAGACCTTTTCATGTCAGTTATCTCCATCGAGAATCTCTTTCTATCCTGGTCGGCAGAAGGAGGATGGGTTCCTCTTTTATGTCTCAGTTCCTGTCAAGGTTGTCCTCTCTAGTTGTAAAACGTATTATATGAATAACACTGAATTGAATTGATTTGAATATTTGCTACTGTCACTGACCTTAAGTTTGTCAAACATTAAACAGCAGGAAGTTGCGACACAGTGTATGGAAATAAGTCAGAGTAGCGAAAGAGTGGGGAGGAACAGAGAGTCTAGCAGATGTCAGCCAGGGTCAAGACCAAGGCAGCTTTAATCCCTCTTCAGCACATCAAACATGTTGGCATTCAAGATGTCCTTTATCCTCCCATGGTTAAAATATTTTGTATTGTGAAAAAAATAACTAACAAAAAAAACCCAATACATGTTTGTATGGCAACATGACATATGTAATTATAAGTGCCATAAAAAGCAAAACACAAGCATACACTTGACAAACTTTAATGTTATTTGACATGTTCTACAAGGCTCTACATATAATTCTGAAAACAATACATACACAGTTGAAACATATGGTGATTTGGGAAGCAGCTCAGCACTGGCCCTCCAGGTTGGAAGATGAACACCCTTGGTTAATCAAATTACTGTACATCCCTGGAAGTCACTCTCATTCCTGCTGAGGAATGGCCCAGAACAGTCCAGCCCTATTATCATCTTGAACAACATGTGCTCCCATGGGCCTTCTCTCGCCCTAAAGTTCACTGAGCAGTTAAAATGTTAAAATAATTTTCTAAATCTCTTATTATCATAAGCACTGTAAAGAATCACAGATACCAAATATATTTTTCAGGATTAATACACACACAAAAACCCACCCACCCACCCCCACACCCATACCCATACCCACACCCACATCCACACCCACACCCACCCACACAAACACACACCCACACACACACACACACACACACACATTCAGTTTAAGTTAATCACACACTGATATTATGTGCTTGCTGAATGAACCCAGTGTTTCATGCAAAAACAGATTTATGCAATAATTTGAGAGAAAGGTTTTTCCCAAAAGACAGAACATATGTGTATACTAGAAAAATGTGTTTTTAAGAACAGAGGATATAAGAGAAGCATGAGTATGTATGATGGTTACAAAATAGGACATGATGTCACTGTAACATTCTTATAAAGAGACTGAAATGAACATTTAATTCACTAATGCAGTGCATAGTTCTGCAAATCATACACAACACTGCCTACTAACTGTGCAGGCTCACAAGGAGGACTCTTCTTTCACTGGCAAGAAAAGCAGCCCTAAAAATGCTCTTTTTCCAACCAAAATACTCTACAGAGCTGTTATTCTACTCCACCTAAAGAAAGTAACAAGATCTGCACATCGAGGCCACATCACAGCATACTTTGAGCTGCATTTGTCACACACGTTCATCTGATCCTGAGAGCTAGTAAATATTCTGAGATGTTCAAGTCTTGTGTTTCCATTCAGCTACTTTTTCTGCTGGCATTCTTAAAGAAAGTCACCCAACAATCTGCATTTAAGACATTACCACAAATATCTGCCTTGTCTTATAAAGTGGAGGATTAGACACAGAATCTTGACACTGCTAGTTGCTCAAACTTTCATAAAAATCAAGTGGAATATGTAAGCAGCATTTACTGCGATCTTCAATAACTGTGCTCAGCTCAGTCCTCTCTCAAATTCATATTCAATAGCCAGAAACATCCTTAAAGCATTTTGCCCATAAACTGTACTTTATGTTTGTGTGCCAGTTTTCATATGTTAATGGGTGCAAATGCATCTGATGTTGCTGAAAAAGACTCTTTCACTTTGTAGGTGGAGCAGTGTTTTTGTATGCTTTCATGAATGAACCACTTTTAATACATAGGTGGGGAGGAAAATATGCTAAAAATGACAAATAAATGTGCGTAAAAGGGGGCCACACTCTTTCAAATAAAGACATTATACATTTGTATTTGAAGTTTGATTTTCTGTCATATTCTCTCATTTTCTGTTGATATTTTTTGTTTGATACATTTGGGTTTCCATGCGAAGCGTATTTGTTGCACGGGCATGTGTGCTGATGGTTGGAGACCATTTTAAAACATGGCAGGTAAAAAGTGATGTCAAACATTTTGCTTTATTTTTTACAAGGTATGTTCATCAATTCAATGAAAGATGAAAATGCCTAAAACAGAAGTTTTTGAGACAAGATAGTCATGGATGAAGATACTGGAACGGAGTTGGGCTAGGGAGGGCTGTCCCAGCATGCATTGCTCCTGCCTCCAACTGTCTAAAGTTGTTGTGTGTATTTGTGGGGGTATTTTGTGTAGTTGGGGGTAAATGTGTTTATTGTGTGTATTTGGGGGTGTTTGTGTTTTGAGTTGTGTTGCAATTGTTTTATGTGTTTTAGAGTAGAGGTACACAGTCTAGCATGAGTGTGAGTCATGGTATATCTGTGTACCTGGGGCGGGGTTTATTGGTGATGTTAAGCTCACTGTGCAGCAGTGAACATGTTTGCGTCCTTTACATGCCACTGCTGTTAAAAGCTCTCAAAAAACGTGGTGGAAGATCGTCTCCCTGTGAGTTCACCAGCTCTCGCGAGTGCTCCATCCTTTCCCTCGACGATCTCTACGCAAGATCTTTACAATATCTTTGCTATAATATTGAACATAATCTGAACAAATAAACAAATGCCATTTTCAGGTGATTCTGTGAAAGGCCAGTACATGAGTGAGCAGAGTTGAATACAGAGAGCAAATTCAAATTGCAATACTGTAATAACTTGTACGTTATTTCAGGGAATTTGTAGGTTGCTATGTTCTGTGTTTGAACTGAGATACAGGGTTGAGATATTTAATCTTTTCCTTCTTTCACACCTCCGAATATTATACATTTAAACAATACACGGTTAAACTTAAAGAGGCAATTTTCATACAGGAGGATACAGGAGGATGTCTCATAGGCCGACTTCTGCCCTCTGGGTTGCATTTGAGATTAATAACATTTCCCCTTTGTCCACACTGTGGGGGCTCTCTGAGGGAGCATGACCCCACCCCCACATCCCTTTCTGCCAGGTGGCTAATGCTAGGATTGACAAATGGAAAAGGACACACATTAGCTCACACCATATCCCATGTGTCTCCCTCTCAGTAATGACTTCACCTCCTGTGATCATAGCCCTTATTTAGGCCAGGGACAGAATCAATACTTTTTCGAATGCAGTAATATTGTTCCTCATAATAGGCCCCATGCTTCCTGTGTTCCCCTCTCTATAGTCAGCACCTTCAGGAGCACAGGATATTTGCAATGATTGAGGTTCCATTTGTGAAACCAGGGCAGGCGTGGTAGAAGTAAAAGCTACAGATGCCGAGTCAGTGTTGAATTATGTATATATTTATCAACACATGTATTCCTGACTTCCTGGGAGAGGTGATAACTATGCTACCCTTTTGTTGATCCCAAAGAATCCAACAGATGCCCGACGGGTTCCTAATCTTAACTGACACGCATGAATCTCCTTGTAGGCAAATTAAGCACTGTAAACATCTTAAAACACAAAATCCTGAATTCATGCAGTGACATCCCTTAAGGAAATGTGTAAAGCAGAGATAAGTTTTTGAGTTTTTAGCTGCAGAGGCAAAACATGAAAAGATTAAAAACTCTCTGAACACGGCTTTGCTAATAAAAAAAGTTAACAACAACAACAACAACAACAACAATGATAATGAATGTATTGAAAATCTCTGAACATTTTTTTCTACTGGACATGAGAGTAAACAGTAAGGAAGAAAACATGTGACAAAAACTGTATTCATGAGAGGCCACATTGTGTTTCATGTTGTTCACAAAGCCATGTTTGATATTAGCATGCGTTATGTTTCTTGAAAGATGATAACATTAAAAAAACTAATTCTCCGCTGACAATAATCCCAGTTTCCCATTTAGGGCTATGAAATACTTTGCTGTTAACTATGTGCATTATTAATATTCACCCCTGTGTGCTTTTTTGTCTGTCTGAAGGATATGATGTCCTAGGAGGCAGGTCAGTGTGAGAACATCCACTGCTGGCACGAGAATATTTTTTTACACCTTCTGACCTAGCACAAGACCAACAAATGACACATGAGAACTTATAATGGGTTTTCATGAGAACACAGCAGAAACAGACCGCAAAACTGGTTTGTATTTCGGCTTGTTCAGCAAACCATGGTATACTACCTCTACCTTACAATTGTACCCCATCAGGTTCAGAGGACATGCACCAGTGCTTCAAATATCTCCAAAATACACAATCTAATATAGGCAGGGGCTGACATAATTCTTTTGCTCTAGTACAGTAATAAGTACCTAATTTCATTTCAAACTAAGTAAGCCTGTATTCTTACTGAACAGTTTACACTAAACTCTGTAGTGCTAGGATGTAAATACCAGTGTTACCCATGTATAGATTGTACTATAATTCGAGCAGATGCAGTTTTTGGTATGTGTCTTTTTCTTTGGTATAAGCAAGTACATGCAGAAGTAGTTTGATTTACAGTAATAAAAATACAACAAAAAACACAAGAACGCTCAGAGAAAAACTCCACATAGCTCCACACGGGAAACTGTTCTGATGCGGGAATGCTGGATTGCAGCTGCCAGAGACACTGTCGTGAACGGTCTCCAGCAATATACAGACAGAGACTTTATCCGTCTTTGGTTTCTTTATTTAAAGGTTGTTAACAAAGGA
>JBBMFX010000007.1:12892217-12905453 GCA_037832545.1 Rhabdalestes septentrionalis | reverse complement strand
CCCCCCCCCCCCCCCCCCCCCCCCCCCCCCCCCCCCCCCCCCCCCCCCCCCCCCCCCCCCCCCCCCCCCCACCCACCATACATTGCTCCAACCTCCTACTGTTTATTGTGTCCTGTGGTGTTATTTGGGGAGTTTTTATGTGTTGTTGGGGGTAAATGTGTTGATTGTGTTTATTTGGAGTGTTGTGTGAGTTTTGGATTGTGTGTGGAGTTGTTTTTGTGTGTTTTAGAGTAGAGGTACACAGGCTACCGTGAGTGTGAGTCATGGTAGCTCTGTGTACTGGGGCCGGGGTTTTGTGCTGTGTAAGCTTTTACTGTGCTGCATGTTTGTACCCTTTACATACCACTGCTGTTTAAAGCTCTTGAACAAAGCTGTGGAGAATTCCTTCATTGAGTACACCAACTCTCGTGGTGCTCCATCCTTACCGTTGATGACCTCATCCCTTGGTTGTTACATTGGTGTCAAAAGGGGGATACCAATGATGGAGCAGACAATGCTGAGAGAAATTGAAGAACACATTCAGCAGATCGAAGGAGGATTGAGGGAGAAAAAGTCCTTCAGACCGGCAGATGGTCCTACGGCTGGTCCCAGCGCAACCCGACCAGCGGCAAGATGGTGAGGTGGTTCCGGGTTGCTGGCAGCAGAGGGTGGAGACGGCGAGCAGCGGCTGCGAGACGATGGCGGTGCGCTCCTCCTAGTGCAGGGCAATTCCAAGCTTTACTGCACGGCCTTCAGCCAGAGCGTCTATGCGAGCATGTGCGGCTCGTTGCGCCCAGCACACTGCCGGAAGCTGTGGACAATTGAGAATGATGGCGGGTTCAAGGCGTCAAAGTCACAGAGGTGCAGAAGACCAGCGAGCGGTGGGAAGCATTGCTGTTTCCATTGAGGCAAGCTGGAGCACATCGCACACTACTGCCCTGGTCCTAAGCCTGTGGACCTCATACCCCAGCAGCAAGTTAACATGAGGCAGGGCAGCGATGAGGGGTCAAATGCGCGATTGGGACGCTCTGGACTGTACATGGACTGTAATGTGGACTCTGTTGTGTGTAGGGCCTTGATGGACATGGGGTCCACGATTTTGTTAATTCGCAGGGGGATTACTGCACAGGAAGGACTTCCGAAGCGGGCCGGGTCAAACATGGACTGGGGTATCACCATGGGGCAGTGGGTAGTCATGCAGGGGCAGAGGACTGTGGGGGCAGTCATGGAGCGGGTCGTGGAGAGACTTGCGGACAGCGACAGGGGCCGGCCGCAGCGCCAGCGGCTACGACACCTCAAGGACGTTGAGGGGGAAAATGTGTTTATTGTGTTTATTTGGAGTGTTGTATGTGTTTTGGATTGTGTGTGGGGTTTTTGTGTGTTTTAGAGTAGAGGTACATAGGCTACCATGAGTGTGAGTCATGGTAGCTCTGGGTACCTGGAACCAGGTTTTGTGTTGTGTGAAGCTTGTGCTTTGCTGCAGGTCTGCACCCTTTACATGCCATTGTTGTTCAAAACTCTCAAATAAAGCTGTGGAGGATTTCTCCTTTGAGTTCACCAACTCTCGCGATTGCTCCATCCTTTCCTTTGACGATCTCATCCCTGGATGGTTACAATATGTTTATAGATGTAACTAACCATTATTATTTTAGAGTGTAAGATTACTTGCACACCTATTTCAAACTCATATCAATGACATGTCCATGTAATCTAATCTCTAACTGGATTTGCAGTTTTCTTATCAATTACTTCCTTTCTATTTTAATCAGGCTTTTTAATCTAAAGTCATTGTAAAGGTTCTATACTGAGAAGCTAGAAGCATTTGTTCAAGCCAAGAACCATTAAGGCAGATTAATTTTAAAGAATGTAGTTGTTGCAATATATGGGAAAAAAAGAAAATATCAAGAATTCTGATTAAATATCTATTAGACAGTCCAACCCTCTTTAGCTTTGAAAAGATTGTAAATTCATTTCCATTTGTGTCAGGAATTCTTATTCAATTGCGGTTTCACAGATTTTTGGATGGTATGCCTGGTGCCTCAGATAGGGAGAAATTTTTAACACTGTCTTGAGCTCTAGAGGTCCAGAGTATGGCTGATCGACTGAAGTGAAGATCCATTTCCAAGAGTTTCACATATCTAGGAACATCAGGGGCAATCAGTTCAGCCTGAAACCTCCAATTACTCCAGAGAGATGTCAGACAAACCAGCTGAGTGGATCAGCACCTGCTCATACTGGGGTGAACGGCGCCAACCTGTCAGTCAGTGCTGGATGTTCTAAAAAGACAGGCCAAGCTAATGCTAGTTGAGACCAGAGTGCACTGAACAGAATAAAAAAAAATAGTTTAAAGTTGGCATCTATTTGCCATGCCCATCTAGTCCTTGAATAAAAGGCATGTTCTTAGCATGCTAATAATGCGGCGCTGAGAGTGTCACGCTCTGAGCTGGCATGGGGGCGTTCTGAGCATGTCAGTGTGATAACAAAATAGCAGGGTGCATGTTCACACAGCTTATCGCGCCTTGCCAGGAGTGTGTTGCTACCGCTTTTAACACCACCACAATGAAAGGAAAAGTCAACTACAATAAATGTTGTTGAAAAGGGGCCTGCAAATAAAACGGAATATTTATTATCTGTGTATCCTGATAGATGGTCACTAAAATGGTAGCAGAAATGTCATCATAATTTAGAGATGCAATTATTTTTTCCATTATTGTTTCGTTTTTGGCTTTTATTAACTTTTGCTATTCACATGAAGGCGTCTGCTGAAGCACGTTCCCTCATTTTGTAAACTATGTAATTGCATGTCCACACATATGACCAGACAAACACATGAGCATCAGAGACTGACTCGGTTTATAAGGATCTTTGCAAACCTCCTTGTGCCCTTGTTCTGGTGAGACTATTGAAATCAGTGAATTCAGGGTGCTGGTCCTTTGTCTGGAGCTCAGCAAACAAAACTCCAATATCACTGATCTACAGGTGGGTTTGTGCTGTCTGGCGGGCTGTGCAGCTTGGCGGACACAGATAAGCAGATTCATTGACATCCGTGACCGACCTCTCTCTTCGTTCCCAGACCCCATTATGACTTATTGATTAGTAGGCGGCTGAAGGATCCTGGCAGATGTTGCCTTCATTTGAACCCCCCACAAACACAAACGGACATATAAAACCAAACTTACCATGTTATTATTTGTGCAAGTACTATACTTAATTTGTAACAAACCTTCCCACAGGTGCTGAAGCCCCATTTCACAAACATTTACTGTGGTGTCATTCACCAGAGTTACTCTAAGAGCTAAAATGGACATTATTATGCCTACATAATTTGTTTCAACATAAAATGTATTTATAATATTCATGCTTTTTGTCTGGTCTTTTCTCTGTAGTAACAATAATTATAGCATGTTGTAGAAAACAATTAATACAACAGTAGCCAAAGGCATGAGGTTACAATGCCCACTAAATTGAATACCTGTTCTTTAAGCCAGTCTCTTTAGCAGGCCCTCGCATGAACCATTCTGTGTTCAGTTCTGTCAAGCTTTTATCAGTCACCGGTGTGCTGGTGTTTCTGTTTGCAGGGCCACTAAGGTTATTGTCAACCAGGATCTTCTGTGTCGAACAAGTCATATCTATGAACGTCACTGTCTAGTCATTACTCCTCCTGCAGTGATGGCAAGCTGCCTTATCAGTCCTTGTTATCGGAGACACTGATGATTAATGGACAAGAAGGATAGGCATTCATTGCTGATGTCACAGTGTCTGCTGTTGTGGTTTACCTACTCACAATGGGAAAAGGGGAGGAGGAACAGAAGCTTTTAATAGAGATCAATTAGGGTATGAGCATATTAATCCACACACTTTTAGAATGCCTATCAAGGCAAAAGCCATGTCATTGCCTGTCAAGCTACTTTAAAATTACGTTACCAAATCATTCGTAGATTAGTATGCTAAATGCTTCAATATCTAGTTCATTGTACAGTTGAATTACACCGGGGGTTACGTTCCAAGAGCAAACAAACTGTGTATTTGTGATGTGGTAAAAAAAAATTCATGTTCTAAACCCTGAATATATGCCCACAAATATGCTCCCAAAACACAACCCTTTCATTTTAAACTCAGCTCAATATTTTACCCTAAAAAACTTAGTAGTCTCAAGATGTTATGTTATGGTGTGGGAATGCTGAACTGCATCTAACAGAAATGCGACACAGGGTTTCAGCCAATCAGCAGGAAGAGAAAATTGAACATGCTCTCAGATTGGCCACTTTCAAACCTCCCGCCTCTAAGTACAAATGTATTTGACCATCACAAGATGAGTTTTCATATACACCTTTCTTATACATCTCTTGACTGTATTAAAAATGAATACAGTTTTATTTTATATGGAAATTTAGCTGAACTCATGTTAAAATGTATGCTACAAAATGAGTAAATAATTCATAAACGACTTTTTAACCACCTGAGAGGGCTTTCAGTAAATCCTTCAGCGCAGGTTTAATAAATAATTTGGCCTCTATCTTTAAAATCAATTCAATTTCTTTTAAATAATTTTGTTTAATTTGTAACCTGCTAAGAACCCCTATATTTTGTTTTGGACCAAATTTTGCCCTGAAAGAGAAACCATTTTCTCCATTCACCAAATGGGTCTCTCCACCCCTCTCTTTCCAGCCTGCTTTTTGAAATAAAAAGGGTAAGTTATGTGACTGTAATTCTGTATGGGAACCTAATTTGTTATTGAAAGCTTTGTCAGAACTGATTGGGTGGTTAGAACATAATAATGAAAACTGGGGTGACTTGTGCTAAAAGCAGGGCCAGAATATAATCAAACATGCCAACTGTAATTACCCGGCCTCAAGATTTTCCATGTTTAAAAAAAAAAGATGTGATTACTAATCAGTGTTATTTAGTGCTTCCAGCGATCTGTGCAATAAATAACAGGCCAGAGTATAACGCTTTCAGTTCTAAGTTTTAACCTCAACTTCAGTTGAAACTCATTCAATTTCACACACGTGCCAGCTTCAGACATCGATACCTTCTGGCTCCTTGGAAAGAGCAACATGAAAGAGCCACTACCTCAAAGAGGCCTTTTTGGGGCTTTATTTTCTTCATCACAGTTTGCTGAGACTTTATCTGCCTCCTTTTTCCTCAAAACCCAATCCCAGGATGGTATTTCTCTGCTAGGCTATAGGATTAGAGTGAAAGCCAAGCAGCGTGTAGTCTCCATTCTTTCGCATATAAAAGGCATAGGCTTGGCTTTTATAGACCAAATCAGAATCTCATATAATTTGGAAATTGTCATAAATCCATTCTACGCTACACAAAAGCTTGGATCGGTAATTTATGTACTGAATGGCCCTGCACCGAATGCCATCCTGTTGATTAATGATGTTTGTCCACACTTGGAAATCAAGTAAAAGCTAAATGCAATATCAATGCTAAATTATTGGTAGGCCTGTACAGTTAAGACAGTAAGAATAATTAATGGTTATGCATTTTTTGCAAGGCCAATATGCTACAGTATGCCCATGGAATGAAAATGATGAGTTTGAGCAGGTCTAAAGGTACTACACCATTTCATCAACTGTATTTCTGAATTATCTTTTGACTCTTTTAATAGAGTCCACAGCTCTGCACTCAGAGGCTGAATGTTGTGTCCTTGAAGGAAGATCCTTCTCTCCTCTGTGTACCTCTTCCCTGTTTTGTCACCCAATCCCCCCCGATCGCAGTGGGCAGATTTTCTAATATCCATTACTTCCACTGAGGTCAGTGCAATCCCACTGGGTCTGCCAAAGACTTGGCAGGTGCCGATAAGGGCCACGCTCCAGACACAGTAATAAGTTAACAAATCCCTCCATGACCCAGAATCCTCTGCTTTGCTCCTCTCCACCAATTTCCATAAAGCCATGAAAATACACCTGGTGTCCTATTGGGATAGAGGAGTGAAGGGTTGCAGTGCATGCTAAGCCATACACGTCTCTGATCACTCACAGTGAAATTTAAACTTACGATGGGGCAGACTATGGAAAAAAATCCAGCAGAGAAATGTGTGTAATTTTAACGTTTTTTTAGTGCGAGATGTGCCTCCACCTTTGCACTTGGCATCACGGATTTGTTGCAAATAAGTCTCTCTGAATTTTCCTTTCAGAGTCACGGTAATCTTCTGTTCTTTTCTGTGACCCCCAAAGAAAAGTATCAGCAGCCCTGATTCAGTGATTCCTGGGGATAATGTCACACAGCCTTCCTCTTTCATTCTTTCACCCTGTTCCCAGGCTTAGTCTGTCAATCACGCTTTAGCAGCATTCAAGTGGCAATAGTGTTAATGATTCATCTCCCTTGTAATCCCTGCTCAGTCTGATAGCATATGATGGCTGGCGTTATTTGTGGATATTTGCCTTTGTTTGCAGTGTTAATGTAAGCCCTGACGTTCCAGCCTCTGAGCCTCCCTGTGCATAGCAAAACCTCTGGGCCTTTGCAAAACACGCGAGTGGCAGCAGCATAATGCAAGGACATGTGCTCTGATTGCTGCAGGTAAGAAGACCCATCATACTCCAGAATTTGCAGGATAGCACACACACATGCCAGTAATTCTAACTTGCATTGTCACAGATAAATGCAGTTATGCTATTTCTGGTAATTACTTTAATCCGTCCATTAGCATCTGTCAATGAACATATTCGAAAACACCAGTTTTAAAATCGTCCACAGAGTATTCTCAAAATTCACGTTCGCATATTTTCTGATTCTGTTTACCTGGACCTAGTATAATAGCTTAATTTGAGCCTTTTATCACTTAGATGCTGCCAGTTTTTTGGGGGGGGTTTTTGCCGGTGAGACATTTGGAAAAATAAACACAGCAGAGGAGTCTGTAGTGGAGTGGCACCATTTTTAGTTCAATGCATTTTCACTGCATGTCCATTTACATTACATTTACGGCATTTAGCAGGAGCCTTTATCCAAAGCGACTTCCATTCCTAACTACAGGGGACATTGTCCCTGGAGCAACTTGGGGTTAAGGGTCTTGCTCAGGGACCCAGTGGTGGTGCTGGAGGTAGGATTTTAACCCAGGACCTCATGGTCCAGAGGCAAGTATCCTACCCACTGAGCTACCTCCACCCCCCATTTTAACCTCAAACTGATTTGGATTTATTTATGTATTTCAAACCGATTCCATCCAGTTTCTGTGACATTACTAGTATAAAATCTAGACAAATGGGCAAATTGAGCCTTTAGATGTAATGTTTTGTGTGCTTGATTATGTCATTTCAAACTGGGGGGCTGAGGGTGAGGCAGTGTGTTCTGAATGAACAGTCACAGATGGAACTCTAATTGAAAGAACATGTGTTGCATCTATTGGAGAATCAACTAGAATGCACCATGCAGGATGTCTCTGTTCCTTTAGCATTTCATTAGTGAGCATCAATACACCAGCCATCTTTTGTTAACTTGCACAGAATATTTTTTTTAGCAGAGTGTGTAATTAGCTGGACTCCAAACACTGTATGCAGATAATTTTACACCAAATGACAGTAAATAGAATATAATACTTTTCCAGTTCTGTTTTACCCAACATTGGTCTTTGCATACATTTCATATTCATAAAAGATCAGGATAAAAATGGGTACAAAATCTGATCACATTTAGACACTAGCTGTTCATATAAGATAACTATTTATATAACAGCCAGAACCTTATGATGCAGATAAAAAAGCCTTTAATGTATAGATATAAAACCTTTATTTTTAAGTAGAGCACTGGTGCCCCCTGAATATCAGGCCCAGAAGCATACACAAAGTATTTGTATTATTCTTAAGCATATTTATACATGAGCCCATTGAGGTCTCTTATTGTCAAACTAGGCCAAAAAGAGGTCAGAGTAAAGGGCAGATAATTATTAATAATTTTGAATCCAGATGTTACTATGACTGTTGTATAGTGGTTGTAATTATAAAAAAAACCAAAAAAAATATTTCTACAAGTAAAAGCTTTCCCAAAATTGGTGGGCATTAAAGGCCCTTTGAACACAGATTGTAAAAAGTCAAAGCCTTTAAGTGATTTCCATGAAACACAGCACACATGTAAAAGAATTCAAGTTGCTGATTCTTTTCCTCAATAGGCAAAGCACTGGCATTCTCATAAAGACATCACGTAAAGTGGCACTGGAGGGCGATGAAGGTAATAACTTTCATGATGCTGTAAATCTGTCTAATCTAATGATTTGGTTCACCAGCGGTTGCGGTTTGATATGTCATGGTCCCTGCTCTGTCATTTCAAGGGAACGTAGCTGGAGCTCACCTCTCCTCCAGCGAAAAGGCCTGATTTACAGTAGCACTTACTTTCACATAGCCCAGGCTTGAGAGTCCATATTAACATTAGACACTTTAGTTTGGTTTCAAAGTGAGTGTGAAAGGTCCCTAAAGGGGAACTCTTTGTCTGACTTGACTGAATAAGTCAGTCGTAACATAAGGGTAGTCATACCAATTCTCCGTTGGTCATGACTCTAATATAGAAAGTTCTTGAAGGAGTTTTTCTGTGCAGCTGGAGTTTGAGGCACTACCGTGGTACCGTGTGACATGACAGAAATGCCACCTACTGTGAGAGCTGCTTTCACCAGCAGTTCTTAGACTACAGCAGACAAAGACTTGCTGGAACCACATCAAAATTAGACTCTGGGACATTACTTCAATTTGAACAGAGGGCTATAGAACACTAGAAATCTGTAAGGTGCTACTTAGATTTGCTTAATTTAATAGCATTGCTTCATTAGTCTGAGTGAACAGAAGCACTGATAACTGTTAACAAATGACCACCCTACACTGTGGACAATAGAGTTATTGATGGAGTGCGACAAACACTTGCTGTCCACCGCTGAAGGACACATCTCTCATCGAACATTCTGCCATAAATGGCTTCTTCATGCCACAGCACTGCACCATCATAAAAGACTGCAATTATGGGTATGTGCCAAATTCCTGAAAGTCACCTCAGCTCCTTGGTGTTTGCAAGGTACAGAGTTATTAATAAACTCCTTCATAACTTTAATATGAAGCTGGGTACAGGCTCTTATACTCCTTGTTTATTGTCATTGACACCTTCACCTAGCCACATAAACACTCTGACACTCTCCAAACCCTGGGTGGACCGATGGGCACACAATGCACTTGTGCTCACAGCACTCAATCTCTTTACGCTGGTCTGTGTACATAACATACTTCTGTTGCAACGCTGATGGATGGCACTATACTCTGTCATAAAAAAAGTGAAAAAGCAAGAATTCAAACACCAAACACCTCCCTGAAGACATAACATTTCACACAAGTGTATTTTTCTTGTGGAAATGGCACATCTGAAGGAAAAGGCATAATGCTAAATTACTTTCTTCTACTGGTACTTTCTGATAATCTCCAGATTTCAATCTCAAAGCTGTTCATACTGCCTGCCTATTATCTTTATCCTGTCATTAAAACATTTTTGGGGGTTATTTTGGTGGTCAAAGGATGAAAAATTCATGCTTTAAAGGAAAAACGAATGTGAGAAACCATGAAAGATATGTCATTCAAGAGATGCTTAATCTTTTAGTCAGGTCCTACATGTTTTGACCAAGTTAAACTGAATCTGTACATTTTTTGCTAATGCTGACATTACTTTAATGAAACATACATGATATACATGCCAGCTCTCTAAATAATATCACTGTCCTTCACAAAAAATAAAACATCTACATTTAGGAGCATACTAATTAATCTTATGATAATTACAGGATAGCTACTGCCAGTGCAGCATTTCGAGACCAACTACCCACAGCATTAGCATTCAAAAGGTCGAATGCCCGACCACGACCTTGGGAAATGAGTATATTTACTTCTCCGGTTCAATACATCCGCTGTATATGCTAAAGTATAACTGTAGCAGTAAGCAAAACAAGGTTCTATTTTGGTTATATCTTTAATATGAGCCTAGGGAGAAGTTCTGCAATTGACTGTGTTTAACGTGACCTGAGATGCCATGTCTGAGCCTTGGGCAAATTCTAATCAAGACCTACAAACTGCCCTTGCCATGTAAGTTCACCTCAGAGATGCATGCCTAGCCTCCCTGCCCTCTCCTAATAATTTGTGAGTCATATTAAAAACAAGAAGATGCCCCATTAATGTGGACTGGGTGGCCTGATTTTACGTAATAGCACAATAAATTAAAGTGAAGTGATAAATCATAGCTAACTCAATCAGCTGATTTAAGTTAATGACTCTAGACACAGGTTTCAAAGCTATGTGTAGATACAAAACATTTTTTTCAGTAGAACAGTTGTGCTCACTGAATTATCAGGCCCAGAAGCATACACAAAGTATTTGTCTTTTTCTTAATCATATTTACACATGGGCCTACTGAGGTCTCTTGTTGTCAAACTAGACCAACAAGAGGTCAGAGTTAAGGGCAAGCCTGTGGAAAGGAAAGCCCATAATGCTTATTCCGTCTCCTTTGTTCTTCAGCCTCGCTGCAGCTCTCCCTGGGCTGCCTTCATTCCCTTGCCTTTCCCCGCCTCTCTGAAGACGGTGAGCAGTTGTGCTGAACCCAGACCTGGCCACCGCTGATAAGAGCTTTCCTCTCAGCTCTAGGTCCTCAGGCTTAACGTGTAATGGGAACAAGCACAGTTTAAACCTCAGTCTAAGGAGAGACAGGAAACTTGCCTCTCAATGATTTGTGCCCTTCTCCAGAAGTGGCCTTTACTCACAGGGTCATGAGCAGCCCAGACCGCTGTGCTATGGGTGGAGTGTGCTGTCAGTGGACTGCAGTGTCAATTAAACTAATTTTTTCTGCCACCAAGGGCAGTAGGGGAGCAAGGAGATATTATGAAATGTCAGTGTTGCATCCATTACAGAGTTGCATGTTTGCAAACTGGGAAATAATGATAAAATGGACCTAATGATACTACTAATACTAATACTACTACTACTACTACTACTACTACTACTACTACTACTAATAATAATAATAATAATAATAATAATAATAATAATAATAATAATAATAGTACACATATTTATTAGCATACTTGTATTTGTGCAGCATGTGCTATACATTGTATGAGCATGAACAATTTTGTCTTGTTCTGTAGGTTTTAGGAGCCACACAGAAAATGACCATAGCAAAGAGACAGAGAGAAAGAAAAAGAAAAAAAATTAGATGATATATTTAAGCTGTCACCCCTCACCTAGGTAATTTATTTTATCACTTCCATCTTTGCAGGGGTGCTTGTGTAAGCTGTAAGCCCTCCGTAACAACACCTGTCACTGTTGTAAGCTGTGACGTCAGTGGTGCTCTGAGCCTCAGATGTGTAGATATCATCTGCCAGCTACAGCTTCTGTTTAGTTCTTGAGGCTAAAATTTCCCTCACTCTCCGTTCCATTCATAATTGAACAAGCAGATGAGTCCCTTTAGGGGGAACACTGTTGATCTACACTTAACACATTTTTTATTTGCATTTTTGGATGTCAATGTTGCATTTCACAATAACCTCCCTTCACACACTCTGTGTGGATTTTAAATATATTATATTAACCATTTAGAAAGCAAAGAGCATTCATGTACCTGTAAATGACAAGCACCAAAACTACTGACAGTGAAGCTCAAGTGTAAGAAATGTATGTGATTTTTTGGGGTATATTTGATTTGTAAATCATAATTTTTTGTCTTGTGATCATTTACATATAATCCGTTTAAAAAATGATTTATTTTCATTCTACTTTGAGTAAAATGGCAGATAAATATATTATTTCAGTTTATAGATGTAACCTATGTTAGGTGTTTTACAGATGGAGTGTAAATCTGCAACAATTAGTACATAACTTGTGATTATAATAATTGTCTAAATTAGACATACTATTAGATCAAATATAAACCAACCCTAGCTTGGTGTTAGCATAAGCACAAAGAAAGAATTGTCACATTAATTCTAAATTCACATTACCATCCTCCTCTCAATGTTGCCGGGGTATTTGTTAGAACATTTTACTGTCAGTATTGTTTACAATATTAACAAAACAGTAGCATTATTTGAATAATTTAATTGATATGATTAACATTGTCTTCTATGAATACTTTCTCACCATAATTGAACAGGTGTCACGTTGTGACTCCGTCTCCAGGCACACAAAGCAAACACACTCACACTTTCATTGCTGAGACACTTTTGATCTTTAAATTGAAACAATACCAGGCATGAGAACCAGACTCAAAACTGAAGCTATAGCTAAACTGAAAGGAGACAGGAGACCTCAAAATGACCTTGAGAGTTGACCGACAACACAGATCAGTCAAAACTAAACTAAATACTTAACTGCTAAACCCATTAACCAATCCCCAAACAGAATAATTTAACAAACCCAGCTATGACACATTAACCAAAACCCATCACCACTTCCCTGTTAAACCCAAAACCAAACTAACAGAAAAGGGTGCCCTCTACCGAGAGCCCCTCACTGTCCTCAGGGGTGGAGCCCCTTTCAGCTGGGAGCCATCCCTGTCCTTGAGGGTGGAGCCCCATACAGTGAACTCCTCTGTGTTTTCTTTGGCCAGGCCCCCTCTAGGGAACCCCTCAGCTGGGAGCCAAACACTGAAAAGTTTCATAACTGAGCACTCATATCTGTATCTGAAAATAACTGTTTGATTCTTATACAAAAATTAATGTTTCCTTCAGATGTTCGAGAGGTTTAACAAAGAAAAAAAGTTAATTTCATAGCACATGCATCTGATTTTTTAAGATGCTTCTTTAATTGTTGCTGAGGAGTCAAATCAAAATGCTTTTAAAACAAAGATATTGTTTCCCATTTTAAGTTTCTTTTTTAAGTTGTCTGACAAAAAATAGGACACTTGACACTGAGAAACCTTCTTTTCTTGACTTGTACAACAGCTAAATTATTCATTATTTATGATCGCTTTATGAAAAATGCTTTATGATAAACCAGAATTTTAAATGTGTGCTATCGTGACTCTCCCAACAGAACCCAACTAATATTGGGAAAGCTGTAAACAAAATCGAAAAGTGGACAACCGCATCAGGCTTTTTGGGAGGTGTCAAATAGATTTTCTAAATATAATGTTATCTTTCTGTATAACAGTACATCACCTCACATACATTCACATAATATACAACCCTATCAGAATAAAATTGGAATGGTATGCAAAATGCAAATAATAATAATAATAATAATAATAATAATAATAATAATAATAATAATAATAATAATAATAATAATAATAATA
>JBBMFX010000007.1:12854584-12867655 GCA_037832545.1 Rhabdalestes septentrionalis | reverse complement strand
GAACATTGTGCTAAATGTTGAAAAAATGACACCTCTAAATTTGTGAAGCTGTTTTTACAAACGGCGCCCCATACAGATCTGCATCTTTTATCTAACACAAATAATTACTACTAAAAGCCTGACTAAACAAGTAAGCTTTCAGTCCCGACTTGAAAACTGAAACAAACTGTGAACTGTGAGGATCTAATTAAGTTTGCCACCCTTGGGCTGGATGGGTCAGCATGTCAGCCTCTTCCTGTGTGAGAGGCTTCACTGGTTTGCTAATGTGACGTGGCACACAGTAAGAGCTTCCTCAGGGGGCTCGGGGGCCTGAGGGTCTCCCCAGGGACGCATGATCCTGCATCCACAAGCATGGCTTCCCAGCCCAGGCACGACTGGAGCTTCTCCCCAGCAGTGAAGGCACTGAAGTGAGCAAATGAAAGAGAAAGTCCCAGTTTTAAGTGAGTGGTCTGCTAGTCAGCAGGGTCAGCACCCTGCTCAAGGCTCTTGTTCACAGGAAGAGTGCAGATTGATTCAGCAATGCTATACAGACTTGACAGCACCCATTGGTTATGAATCAGGGCTATGAACGGAGGCAGCCGGGCAACTGCTTGTCAGATTGTCCTCTAATTTTTGTCGTATGCAGTTCATTTGTCTTACACATACACATAGGTGTTAACGGACTGGACACTCCCCAAGAATGTCTATTAATTGCACAAGGGGGAAAAAAAACATTGCAGCCAACACACAACATTGTATGCTATTTCAATACTGATCTCTCACTTATTAAAAAAGTATATCTTACAAAGAGCTCCAGAAAAATCTTTTAAATAAAAAGATCCTTTCTATAATAACATGAAAGATCTTTCAAGTTCAGTAGATGTGTATATTCACACAACTCATTGATGAGTTCTATGCAATAGAAGGAGGAAAAATAGGCAATCAAAAGGATAAGTGACTTGGCAATGACTATATTGTAATAACAGGGTGACTGCATCAGGTCATGTCTTAATCAGGAGGTCTTGTGGGGTATTTCCAATACGCAAGGGATAGTACCAAACAAAAGTGATCCAAAGAGGGAAAAGTGAACTGGTGAATAGAGAACTGATGTAGGGAGTGAAGGCCTACCTGTTTGGTCTGTTTCCGCTGATGAGCTACTGTTAATATTGGCTGTGGTTTAAAGGTGTCAGAACACATTATGCATCATATCTTACTCTCGATCTGACTGCATAGACATAGAGTGGTTGGAGCACCCATGCTGACTCTAGTCCAACTCAGAAAATGCCACCAATGGGCTTGTGAGCACAGAAGAGGGATTATGGAGTCATGGAGGAATAAAGCCTGGTCTGTTTAATTATACTTTCTCTGTTATCACGTCGATGGCTGGTTTTATCTGCAATGCATACCTAGGAAAATGTGTACCAGAATGCACTGTGGGAAGAAGGCGAGCCGGCGGAGGCAGTGCGATGTTGACTTGGCCTCTGAATTCCCCAGATCTCAATTTCATTGAGCATCTGTGGGAAGTGCTGGACAACTAGTCTGATCCCCGGAGGCCCTACCCTACCAACTAACAAAACTTGGGTTTGCTGCTGATGCCTCAATGCTAGGTACCACAACACACTTTCAGAGATCTTGTGGTATTCATACCTTAACAGGTCAGTGCTGGAGCAAGGGGATCTACACAGTATTTGTCTGGAAGTTATGTTATGACTCATCAGTATATACAACTCTGATTCATATAAATGGATGGATAAAAATAATGAGGCATTGCTTATCTTGTGGTTGCTCAGGATTTCTTTAATGCAAATGAATTTCAAATATGTGTTTATTCACACCATTTTATTATTCCTGGAATGTCTAAAAGACAAAAATAGATAATAAGCATAATTATGTTAATGCTGTGTTAGCTGTACTGTTATTCATATGAGGCATATTGTCAACACTTTGCGACCACCTGGAGGGTAGTGAATCTACATGGCATGCCTAACTAACAGCAGGTTTCAATTAATTGAGACTGTACCCTTATTATTTTGCTTGTTTGCTGAAGCTGGTTGTCAGCTCATTGCTAATGAGCTGGCAAAGTTGTTTGCTGATTTTCCCTCACACCACTCAAATTCAAGGCCAAACTGTAGTTTTATGCCTGTAAAAATATAATTATACGATTATCCATAATACATTACTATGTATTATCAACATAGACTTTACCAGCTGGCATGCAGAACATCTGTAGATATCAGTCAAAATACAAGGGTGGAAAGCAGACTTCATTTGTATTTAGATTCAATTTATCATGCAAATAGCCTTGCGTTAAAAGGCCTGTAACTGGGAGGCCAGTACTGTGATGATGGTGATGACACAACAACATAAAGTTTGCTAATTTGTGAAATTTGTGAAAAAGTTCTGAGGAGCTATCCTGGTGGTGAGTGAGGATGGAGCAGTGAATACATTTATTGACTGGTTCCATCTTTTACCATTTAAGATCCCTGCTGCCGCGAGGTTTGGGACTAAGTCCTGTGTAACATGTTTTCACTCCTGCACGCTGTTAAGAGATGTTCGCCTACCAACAAACACCAGTCTCATTATGTTGAACCTACCTGCCAGTTCCTAGTTCCTCCGGGCCTTGGGAGCAGAGAGACAGTCAGGATTTGAGAAGTGAATTGGCCAATCATCTCCACTCTAGATGCACACTTATGTGCTTGGTGAGCTACATCTGAGACATTGATCCAAAACCGATCAGAATCAGATAACATTACTGGTAATGGAGGCAACTTCTTATTGCCTACTTTTTCTGAAGTTTCAATTAATTTACAGTTCAATGTGAAATTGTGTGTTTAAAATAGAAACAAAAAATACATGCACCTTGAAATGCTTTCAATATTATCAGAATAAGAATTAATTTATCCTAGAGGAAATGTTATGTCTCATGTACTTTAGGCTTCTATATTTAATAAGTGTTATTTATGTATCATTTTGGATTTATTCATCAGTATAATCACATCAATTAATCACCATTATATCTGAGCAATACAAATGTTAGCAACAATACATATAATTATTTGATGCTAGCATATATTGCGCAATTGTAGGATACCTATTACAATGCGTTTTGGTCACAGATTGTGATAAAAGCACTTAAATTTAATAGATGTTAATGATCTGCACAGGCCGATTAAGATAGATGCCTCCATTTAATGTCACTGCCCTTAGCAACACATCCACTGTGGAGCTTTGAGCTAAGGAATGCACAATCTGCTCTTTGGTCTGAAGAGCCCTAAAAAGTCAGTCCTTAATAACATTGTTTATCCCAAGGCTGTTTGCTTTCTACAGTAATCACTCCTTCACTTCAAGTCATTTAAGCAATTCTCATTGTAATATTCTTCCCTAAAGCACATCTAATTTGATGATCACGTAACCAACCTAAAGTCATCATGCCAGGCATGTACAGCGAAGAAAATTCAGAGCACAAGAAGTTTAGTGTGTTTAAATGAACAGCTTAGAGAAATATGTTTTTTGTCAAGGGGTAAAAGCTCCACCCAAAGTTATTGACCGAAAAGTTAAGTAGAAATAAATAAATAAATGAAAGATTTCAGTGTGGCCTCTTGGAACTGACATGAAAAAGCTCCTGCTGGAATGCAAAGAATCTTTTCAGGAGTCAGATCTGGTGCCAAGGAAGCCTAAGACTGAGCTTTGCACAGACAAAGGGAACTTTAAAATGACAGCAAGCCCACCACAGACCCTATTTGCAGCTCGCACCTACCACTGAGAATGACAGCTGGTATTCTTCTAAGATTTTGTACTGAGGAAAAAAAAGGCATTTGCTTGCACACATTCTCACACACATACATACACTCTCTCTGTCTCTTTCACACACACACACACACATACACACACACACACACTCACACACACACACACACATGTACATACACTTATTTTTATATAAACACCATCAGATGATGGGAAATAGTGCTCCCATTGCAAACATCTTTTTGATAAAACAAGAAAAACAAATGGCACTGAAATTCTGTGCAAGTTAGAAAGCACCTCATGCTCACATGCAAAACTCTTGAACTACAAACAAATAAGCAATAAAACATTTTTCATAAAAAATACTCAGATCATGAAAGTGTCCTTCTTGAACGCGATTGGAGGGAAAGTCTCTTTGTTAAAAAGCCCTGTCTGTCCTAATTCTGTGATTTTTCAAAGGGGGAATTAAAATCGGAGGTATTTCAATAGCAATGCATGGCAAAAGGTTAATGGTTGCCATTTCTCTGCAGTGTTTGTTCATTATCCAAATGCCAAACAGGCGAAGTTTAATCAACGCTCTCCGCCATGCATTGGAGTTACATTGCAAGATCCTGAATACGTTCATTAGAATCCTCATGTTTTATTTAAGCAATCAGCCCGCAATCTACTCCCATTCACGTCAGTGAGTGGCCGCTTTGATCCAAAAACAAGAGCGCAGAAATGAAGTTTATGATGATGATGCCCTGGTGGTGTGAAGCCTCTCCCAGACGATGATGACTTGTACAAGTGAAGAAGGGTTATTTGCCATGGGTGAATTATTCAGATGAGATGAATTACGGTTTTGTCAGACTTCATTGGTTCCAAAAATGTGAGTTCTTTGTATTCAGACTCTTGCTGTGAGAGAGAATGTGCGATGATAATTTCTGTTTGTTTGGTGGAAGTTACTCAGACTGTTGATGTGTTTTGAGCTGTCTTAAACTGTGGACCTGCAGTCTGCAGAGCAAAACAGCACTATTTATGCAGCCTTTCCACACAATTTTGACAATTTAGAGTAATGTTTTAATAATCTACTGGATATATATGTTTAATCTAGCCAAATAGCTCAGGCTACCTTGAAACAAACATTAATACCTTTTTAAAAAGGTTTTTCTTATTTTCTTATTCTTCTAAATACATACATATATATATATATATATATATATATATAGTGAACACAGACATCAGTTGTTCTTCTGTCCAGACAAATACTTTGAAAACTTATCAACAATCATAACAAGATTAGACTGCATCTTTCTTTGAACAGCAACATAAACATTATATGTGTCACATATGTGTTTTCCGCAGTTTTCTATACATATCCTTGTACCTGTGATTTGATTTTATGTTCCCATTATGTTCCAGTCGTGATTTCATGTTTCTTTAGTTCATTAAAATAAAGTCTATGTTTGCATCTGACTCTGGCCTCACCCTCTTTAAAAAAATTATAATGTTACAATGTTACAATACATTAAATATAATTAATCTTACAGCACATCAAAATATAAAATGTTGGAAATACATTTCAGGAAGAATGCCTGCAGAAACTGAAACTGCCCTCTCCTGCAGATGAATACTGGAGTGTCTGTGTCTGGTGCTGGAATAATAACTTCACCCTACTGCATTATGTTAGCACACTTCTGATAAGATCGTCAGAAAATGGCAGCTGTTGGAAGTAATGCAATTCATTCTGTATTGCTTCGGGACACTACCGGAGCCCAAATGAAGCATGTCTTCTATTAGACCCCTAAAGAAACAAACTAATAGCCTGCAAAGACTTGCCATTTGTAATGTGGCTATAATTCGTATGATTCATTAACCAGAAATGGAAAATGATAGTATATTCTGATTAAAAAATGTCCTTGGGGAAATTCGTTCTGAATCTATTTCAGAATCTCTCACTGGCTAAGCACTTGCTCTTCCACAGCATGAATGGGATTCGCTGATCGCACTTTGTCATTTGCTTGCCCAGTTCATGTGAATAAACAGATTCATTTGCTTGGTCAGCTCGAATCATGTTTCTCATGCTTATCAATAAGAGTGTATCTTTCCTTTTCTGACAGTAAAGAAAAGAAAAAAAAATGTGTAGCGCATTTCAAGTCAACAGCTAAATGATGTATATACAGCACCTCTGTCACAGGCTACTGTATGGAGGTTTATATACTACAGAGTGCATGATAGGAGGAGGATAAACAAGAGAAAAAAAAATCATCAGTCATGGGTATTCTCCTGTGACAGGACTCTAGACCTCTATGGGACTAATTGTCAGACCTTCTGCTTCTTCAACCATTTGTCTGGAGGATAATTGCCCTCCTCTTTGCCATCTTTCACCTTGCAGCTGTACAACTCCCCATGCAGGCTAAGGTGTGTGTGTGTGTGTGTGTGTGTGTGTGTGTGTGTGTGTGTGTGTGTGTGTGTGAGAGAGAGAGAGAGTGTCCATCTGTGTGGTGTAGGTTGTGGTCCATTCATCACAGCACATTAAGCAGCCTCCTCTGGTGGGTTTAGCTGTTGGGCCCTCTAAAAGCGATACATCTACATCATGAAGCACTCTTTGTTAGCTGAAAGATCATTTATTAATTACACAGCAAGGACCATCTATGTAAACCATATATCATCCGTTTTTGTGGTAAACACCATAAGGTGTAGTGCGGTGAAATCTAACCTTTTGCCCATTTCTTCTTCAAGGGCAAATCCACTCAGATACATTACCTTTAAACCACACATGAACAGAAGTGTATGTTTCAATTAAACATTTTTTGTTATAGCATCACAGCAGTGTGATATAGTCACAGACCTTATTTGACCTTTGGTTAGATTACAGAGGACAGGAATGGTTTCTATTGAGGATTTCTGTTTTCTACGTATTAATATGATTATGAATTAAGACCATCTTTTTGATTTGTGCGGCAGTCTGCGAAACCATTTGTATGTCACAGACATCTCTTTTGCCAAAAATGTAAATGAAAAATGAAAAATGTAGGTTTTCACAGCATTCATCCAGCCCCTCATTGCCCAGGCTTTATTCCTGGTGAAAAGATCACGCTTAAAGAGCAATGCTATTTTTTGCTCAGATGAAGGTAACTGCACCCAGAAGGTTAGAAAATATGTCCAAACTATCACAGACAAAGTAGAAAAGCAACGTCTTAAAAACATAAATGTATAATAAATGGTATTCTGTTAGAAATACATGTAAAGTCACTTTTAATGGAGTTAAAGGTGCAGTCTTATTTTGACTCTTCTATAGTATTTTGACTGTTATGTCCACATAAGTCATGACATCTACAGCAAACTGACCCAGCTGGCATTTTAACGCGGAGTCAGCGTTGAATCAACGTCAGGTGCGTCAGGTGTCAGTGTTGGATTTCGTTTAGATTTTGCCAATCTAATCAACATTGAAATAGCAATGTCATTCCAACGATAATTTGACGTACAACTGAAATTTTATTTATATTTCTATGTTGAATCCATAGTTAGTTAACAACACCATTTCAACCATTTGGTATTCAACATTGTTTTGACATTGAATGAATGTTTTTTCATAAACTGACATTATTTCAACCACATTTAAACGTTTAAGGTTGGTCAAATGCCAGCTGGGGAACTAACAAAGATAGATTTTTTCAATTAATGTTTTAATTTACTCATACAGTCCATTATGAATGAGTATATACATTTAATTATTCAGGTAACCTTGCCTACTAATGAAAATAGCTATCTGTTTTTAATAGTAAGTAAAAAATTTGCTACTAAAATGTAAAACCAATAGAAAATAATTGCAAACCTTTGTCTGACATTCCACGAGCTGATTCACTAACAGCTCATTTAAATATATTCACTTTAGCTTTATCAATAATGTGGCTAGCTTTCTAACGAAATATAGCCCCTAACATTATCGTATAGTAATTTGATCCAATATATACATCTTGTTTTAACGTCCTCAACTAAGATTTCTAGAGCAAGCTTTTAAAAAAGCTGCAGCAAAATCATTTGACAAATGGAGCATGCCATCACCTTGGTCCATTACTATACGAGTGTGACAAAGTTTCATGGCATTGACAGATGACAGCTAAAATGGCTCACTTTCCCCCCTCTTCTTCAGTGAGTCCTGAGAGACACCGGGTTTTTGTTGGATCTGTTTTTAGGCTCCTCGATGAGCACTTCATACCTGCTGTGTGACTTTGCATCTTTAGTTGACAAACCTGTCAAAGAAACCTGCCCCCCTAACCTCCCTTCTCCACCTCGGAAAAATACCCCAGGCTCCAATTTCAGCGGTGGTGTTTGTGTGCCACTGCCTGGCCACATATCATGACTAGAGAAAAGAAGAAACTGCCAAGGGAACCAGACAAATTCCGTCACAGAATCCTGAGACATAGCCTGAATAAAAGCTTTAAAATGGGCTTCTACCACTTTAAACATGATTAAAACTAATATTTACAGAAACAGTGATATTAGTCAATACTGTGATGACTATCAAGTGTCTCTTTGAGTAATGCAGGATGTCAGTGTAGTATTTGAGAGGAGCTTTCAATATTTGTGAAGAATGTTACAAAATGTTTTTTATTAGGCCATATCTGCAGCAGTGAAGTGAAGTGAAGTGTCGAGATGCCTTTCTCCATTTCTTAAGATCAAGCCAACTCTAGCCAATGGCAAAGTTAAATAGAGAGGGTGACACATTCTGCAGCATTAATTGTCTGTGATCACTAGGAGGACATGAATGACAGCTGTCACTATGGACAATTACTATTGTCTGCTACAAGCATGTCATATGAGGCTCTGTACAAACAATTAGACTTTAGTAGCTTTTACTCTGGATCTTAAAGTAATATAAAAAAAAAAAAAAACTTGCTGCAACTGTTTCTTTTTTTCCTCCTGTTGCCTGATGGATATTTTTCTCCTCATCTCTAAATCAAATTGATGTGGGTTAATTGAATGTGATTATTTGACATGCAGGCCAAGGTTTGATGCAATTATAGATGTGCAAGTGCTACTACTAATTAACATCACTAAGATTACTTATCTAGTGAAGGGATTTTTAATGCATACATGCAATTACTATAATGCCATGTTGAAGATTATACTAGTAAGGATGTCTCTTAGCATTGCAAGTTAATAATGCAGTTGATGAAAGGCCCAGGGCAACTACTTACTGGGACTGCTGTGTGTTGTCTGTGTCCGTCGCTCCAAGTGATGGTTTTCACAGCAAGAGCAGGAGAACAAGATTTCTCCTTCCTTTAGTGCTTGGCCATATAGCAGATGGTTGCACAGAGACTGCTTGACTCTGTAGTGAGACTGAATTCTTTCCAATCTCTCTCATGCATATTAAGGTACTAAGGTGTGTTGAAGCAGGCAGTATGGAGTCGTTCACTGGTAGGCTATGTGCCTATCAGGAAAGACAAGGATCTTCTGTTCTCCCCAATAGATTATATTACACTGGTGTCTGTCCACTGTTAAAATGGGAATGTATGTGCTCCAAAAGGGCACAAGGCAGGAGAACAAAAGGTGGAAGCAATGATAATGTTCTTCGGGGGCCTTAAGGACAGAGCTGCCACATGCCGGCGAGAGTGATCTGCATGAGGACTGAATGGGATCATTTTAGATGCCTTCCTTTTCCATTTCCTCTGGCAGGTAGAGATGTGCTGTGACATTGTCTCTGCCCTTCTCAAAAGATGGGGTCCTTGCACTGAGGCTAGGGTAATACTACATGACACCTGACAGAGAAAATGAACCACTGGTCAGAGACAGAGCGCCCTCAGTGAGAGTTCCAGTCTGGCAACTGTGATGTGAAGTATTGAGGCTACTCAGATTGGGAAAAGTAATGAAATGCATTCAATTATGATAAAAGGATGGATGTGCCTACGAGAAAAGCACTTAATTCAGATGATTTTGGCAATTAACCTTTGACAAGTATATCAACTAACCACGGAGGTAATATATGCCAAAAAAAGGAAGGAAAGGAGTTAGTGTGACTTATATAGCTATTTATGCCACAGGTCTATTCCCAAATGGGATGAGAGTTTTAAAATTCAAATATAAAGACTCCACATTTCTCACATTCAAAACTTTTTCAATAACGTGTTTGTTTCTTAGCATCTATATTTAATAGCTGATCTCTTATGTTTATTCTTTGCACAATAAAAAGCCTTAGTAGTCCCCTAAAGAGCCCCTTTAATGGTGGACATAAGAAATATTTTGATAAATGAGATGTACATACATCTAAACAATGTCTCTATATTACCTACAAAAGGCCTAGGGTGGGCACTGGCTTTCATGCTAAGCAATACCCGATGACCTGATTCTACTTGTTTAATCAAGTGACCATAGTTTTCAAGCAGCTTAGAAAATTGATGGATGGGTGGACAATAAAATAAAATACATTTAAGAAGAACAGTAAGGTGGAACAACTTTCTTAAAAAAAATTCTAGTCTATAGTTGAATCTGAAATGGCTCCCTGTTTGTTATATAATGTGTTATCATGGAAGTTCTAAAATTCAGGGTTCTACCCCTTGTTTGTCCAACAGGGAATTTTGCACTCATAGTTGAATACCAATAAGTAATTTGTTCTGCATGCCATGATGATGCTGGAAACAATATTATTTCATTCTAATTTCTAATTCTAATTTCAATTCTATATTATAATATTTAATGTGTAGGATAAGACTAAGCCAGTGTCATCTGTTCAGTATTTAGAATTTAGAGTGCATATGGGTGTTCTAATGGAGCAGAGGTAAATGGAATTTATCCATATTCAAAGACCCACACAGACTCAATCAACAAAATTGCAACTAAAATTGCACAGTGAGCACATGTATTGTGCAATGTTAGAACTGGAGAAAAGGCACAATTGTGGCAAACACTGCGCCTTTACAGGAACAGTAATTACACAAATTAGAAGCCGGTTAAAAAGGCATCTCCAGCCCAGCTGCCTTCCGTTTTGATTGAATCTAACACTTCCTTCCCTCTCAAGTACCTTTACTCTAATTAGCCAATTGTAATTGAGCTCCAAGATGTCTTGCAGAAGCAAATGATCTGCAGTAGCCATGGAAACATAAAAAAAAGGATTTACCTCTTTTTCTATAAGTAAATGAAATATGAGTCACAAAGGCAAACATCCCAGGCCTTCAGGCATCAGGCATCATTATATTTTACCATAGTTATGTGGCTTGGCGTGCTCCCTGTATTTTGAATCTCCTATGTTTTGAGGGCCTTAGTCCCGGGAATGTTTAGGTAAATGTGCACAGGAGTGAACTCTGCATGGACTTTGTTTGTGTGTGTGTGTGTGTGTGTGTGTGTGTGTGTTCTACTGAAAGGCTGTGACAGCCCAATGGCCAGAGTGTGTGAAGGGAAGACTACGTTCTCGTCTGACCCCTATCCTCAAGCTCCTGCTTCACCTCCAGATATGGCCGCCACATTAAATGTTTGCCAGGCCCTAAACCTCGAGCACTGCATTTCCATCCTAACGTAACCTAATATGACATGTATCCCTGAAGCAAAACAGATTTAAGCCTCACTAATCTTCCTCCACTGACTGTGGGATTTCAATATCCAGCTTGAAATTTAGTATATTTTCCACTCTGAGAGAATGCCTGTATTTTTTTTTTTAATACAACTGACAATGCTAAAATTGAATTCCATGATTTCATGTAGGTACGACAGCAGAGGTAAATGAAAACGAGGGAAAACTGCAAGAGGCGCATTTCTTATTCCATGTTTTGAATTAAATAGTTGTTCTATTTCTGTTCACCAAGCAGAATAGAGAGGCGCTAGGCTCACTAGACAACAAGGAAGAGAGTGTCAGTCTCCAAGGTTCAGTTAAATAGATTACAGGTGCAGGCTACCAGTTCACCTTTGCCATGAATTATTTATTCCATTGATCAGTCGAGTTCTTTACATAATGAACATTTATCTTTTCAACAAAGTATCAATACATTCAATATATTGTTGTTTCATTGCAAATGGTTTTTTATTACAACAAATTCAAGTGAAACATACTGTATATTATAGCTGAAAAAACAACATTTTCATGTTGGTGCTAAATACACAGCAACAAATTATATATATATGGGACGTTTGAACAGTACTGGCTGTCTTGGCATTTACACTAGTATGCCAGAAATAGCAACAGCTTGATCTGTGAGAGTTTAACCAGAATAACCTTTTATTTAACTCTGGGAGAGTAAAACACACAGAAATAGCTCTGTCAATCAAACTCAATGAAGCAAACATAGAACACAGATTTTGAACCAGGCTGCTAGGGCAGAACATTCTTCCTGAAGGCCATAAGTCAAACAAACACTTCCTCCTAATCTAGTTTCACTTTTCTCAGGCTCTCTCACACCCAAACCATCTTCCTAATTTCTGCAAGTAGGCTCTCATAATCAGTAAGAATAACATCTAACCTCTCTAAGGCATGGTTACAGAATACACTCAGAGGTTATGCTCTGATGTACTTTATCAAATAAAAGTAAAACATCCACATTCCCCACAATGCATTTATCATTAACTGATCAGAGAAAAATGGATCAAGAGGAATTACAGGTGTGTCTATCATCATAAATGTTTTCACATGATAATTCACCAAGAGTTAATTCAAAAGAGAATGCATTTTTTGAAGCCCAGTCCATTTTAGTTATATAACACTTTCCCGGGCATTGTTGTCAAGCAGCTTTACAGAATTTGGGTCCTGGCCCCTTGTGAGCAAGGCAAAGGTGACAAAGGCAAGAAAAAAAAAAACTCCTCCACTTTCTCAGCACCAGAGAGCAAGAGAGAATAAAAGAATACCCCTGTGGATATGGCCAACAATTCAAAAGTGCAAAAGGGTACAGACATAACCAGTGCAGAGTCTATAGTTATAATCTATAGTTATAGCTGTAGTGATCTATTAGAACCTGTAATTTATAGTAGCTTTGCTACATTTTACTTCGAGAATACTTAAAAAAGTACAAGTGATAAAGAACATGAGGCATGAAAGATATGAGCCAAACAAAAACAAGGAAACAAAAAACGCACAATGCTTGTTGATAAATTCAGAGATACACACCAAAAAAAGGCCAAAATTAAATTACTCTCTCATCTGTACACAGTTGTTGAGTCATCTGATTGAGATGAGAAAGGGCCTGAGTAATGTTCCCCTCAGGGCCATCATTAGGGGGTATGTCTTCTCCCACCAATAATGATGCAAATTTCACCTTTCTCTACCAACAATATATAAAAATTAGTGCTGTCAAGCGATTACAAATTTTAATCTAATTAATTACATGGTGTGGCGATTAATTAATCTAATTAATCGCATTTAATCGCACATACATACAG
>JBBMFX010000007.1:12840571-12854484 GCA_037832545.1 Rhabdalestes septentrionalis | reverse complement strand
AATCTCACTGAACTGAACTCCGCTTTCTAGGTGCTCACGCAGCAGTGACCTGGGACTCGCTTCTCTTGCTGTGTACTTCGAAACTTTGAATGAGAAGATGACGTAATGCGTTAACTGCGTTAAAAATATTATATTAACACGTAATTTTTTTCTGTGATTAATTAATCTAATTAACGTGTTAAAATCCCAGCCCTGATAAAAAGCCATTCAAATTAGCAGTGCAGTCAAACACAGACCAGCATGCGCCGAGTTAATAACTTTCACAGCCACTATGGTAGCATTAACACTTTCCAGCCAATGCATTCAAATTCCCCCCAAAAATGTTTGTCCCTTTAATTGTTACATATCAGTTATACATTTTACATTTGAAAGCTGTTCTGAAAAGCTGACAATGTAACCAATATTGTTGGTTAAAACCTTTAATACCTTTAATGACAAAATCTGCTTTGTTTTTGTACTTACAAAAAGTTAAGCATGCAAATATGTTTTAGACTGCTACAAGACATTTACTAACAAAAAGAATTTGAAATCTTACAAATGAATTTTTAGTTTTTTCTAGAGCACAGTGAGGTTATCACATGCTTGTGACCACAAGGATGAATGAAACTTCAATTTGACCATTTCCTTTTTACTCTGGTATGCTAATTCCATTTTGTCATTTTATTAAACCAAGTGCCACCACATTTGTCATATATGTCTGATTTACAGTGATTTCTCAGTCCTGGTCATGCATCTCTTGTCTTGTTTCTCTGCCACTTTAATATAGGAATCCCCTCAGTTTTAGTCAGTATATTCCTCTGTGATGGCAAAATATTATTAGAACAGAATTTAATTTACTAGCCTCTATGGTGGCACAGTGAGGACTGCTGTTGCCTCTCACCTCCAAGGTTGGGGGTTTCAAATCTGGGTATTGGCCTTGTGTGTGTGTGTGTGTGTGTGTGGAATTTGCATGATATCCTTGTGGTGGTGTGACTTTCCTCTGGGGTCTCTGGTTTCTCCCACAGTCCAAAGACATGTGTGTCATGTGAACTGGGGGTTCTAAATTGACTGTAGGTGTGAGTGTGGGCCCAGTGGTGGGCTAGGGCCCCACCCGGGGTGAATCCCTGCCTCACACCCACTGATTCCTGGATAGGATTTGCCTACCTTCCAGACCCTAGTGTGAAATAAGTGGTGACAAAAAGTGAGTAAGTGAGACTAATTTACTAAAATAATTACATTATTTAAACACATTACTTTTATTTTCATTCTCATTATGTAAAGGGGTAGAGAAGAGGTGGCATATGATTTGCTGAAGTCCCTAAAGGTAAAAAGGATGCAGTACTTTGCAAAGAGTTTTCCTATCTATCCTAGTTTGACAAAATTCTTAATTAAAATAACAAACATACATGAAACACAATATTATATTGAACTTGCCTATGAATAACATTATGCAATAGCAAAGGCCATTGAGTGTGTAACGCGTGTTTCCATTATTCTTCTCTTAATCATCATCCATGTAATGATGGTTTTTGCTTGGATGAAAATAAAAATTGCTGTAATAGTTCAAGGTATTATTAGTAATAATACCTTGAACTATTACAGCAATTGTTAACAATTAAACTGTTGTGTTTGTCATTGTTTTTTATTTAACCCATTTGATGTTAACTTTATCATTTCTACTCATTGCTGCTTGTGCTTTTGTCTTGTTCCACTCCAGAATTTGTTATTGTGTACTTGTATTTGCCCCAGTCGTTTGACTTTCAAGACGTGGAGCAAACCTGTGTGACAATAATATTTTTGTTAATATTGGACGGAAATTAGGTAACCAGTAAATAATAATCTCAAGTGTCAAGAATTGAATCTTTCTGAAAAGTGTTAACCAAAGGTTTAAGGCAATAACAAGTTTCTTGAATTCAATTCTGAGACTAGGAACAAATCAAATAACATCAAACGTAATGACTGGACGAGACATACAATCTATTCAATAATGTGCTACAATCAGACTTTAGGACTTTTTTTCATACTAGCACAGCACTTTACTACCCTATATATTTTAATGTGCATTAATGCTGTCAATATCAGCACGAAATGGTGACTGAGGGACAGTAGGAGAGAAATAATTGATTCTTTATTGTTTTTGTTTGCAAAGCTGTTAAAAACAGGTTGAAAGGCCATGAGACGGGGAAAGTCCCTAATCCTAAAACTAAACCCTAACCCTAAACCCTAACGCTAACCCTAACCCTAAACCCTAACCCTAACCCTAAACCCTACACAAAAAAACATAGAACAGGGCAGTAAGCCTAGGAAAGAATGATTCGAATAATGTGAGGCAGTTAACTGAGACATGAGTTTGTACGATAAACATTAATCTCAGTGCCATTTTGAATAGTGTTAAACACTACGAGATCTGGAGATAGGACGAATCATCAGCACTTATTCTGACTATAAAACGTGTTGTACCAGAAACATAGGTCACTAAACTACACAGTACAAAAAATGAATAACAATCACTCTTCATCTGAGTGAAAAGTGGGCTTTTAAAGCTCCAGCAGGGGTTAATCTTTATTGTGTATCACCTGACTGCGGTGCAAAAGATTCCAAGAATTTATTTTTGCTCTTCAAGTGGTAGTGGGAGTGAAATGGTGGAAAGTTGGTGGAAAGGGTTTTAGCGTCCTGGAAATTACAGACATTAAAAAACACAGGAAAGGGAAATGTAGGGATGTCAGACATATAAAAAAGTATATAATTATAAATATTCTCAAGATGGCATAACACTTGTAAGCCTAGGGCCATCATCGGAGAACCAGTTCAAAAGAACTTGACCCTTGTAAAGTGAGAAGCATGTACATCAGAACCAAAGGCAAGCAAAGTATTGAGGGAGTGCCCACAGTTCAGTCAACTTTTACTTTAAAGTGCCATTAACACATTCAACAGCACCACCTGACTGAGGATGATGAGAACTGTAGTGCTTTACAGGTATGTACGATGCTACAGAGAGACTACAGAGGATAATGGAGGCACCAAAGTAATGTGTTCAGGTGTACTCCAGCAATACCCCAGCATATAAGGATTTCTCTCTGAAAGACTTTGGCCACTGCGTGGGAGGAGGCTTTATGGGTTGGAAAAGCTTCAGCCCACTCAGAAAACAGATACACTGTCGCTGAATAGTATTTGTAACTTCACCATGGAGTTAGTTCAGTGAAGTGCATCATTAGAAGTTAGAAGTGAAAAACAAGACTGGGTTTTGACCATCTTGAACTCTAAATCATTGTATTATATTAGAACACAGCAGAATACAAGAAAGAAGCATAGGCAAATATCCAGGAGTACATCACCTCTTACATCCCTTTCCAGCCAGACTGACTGACGTGGTTCAAGCCACGATGAATACAACACAGTTTTCTTCATCACATCTAAAAATGCAAAAGCACACAGAAACACATACACCTCAAGACTTCACTCCAACAAAACATGAAGCAAACTCATTTATGCTTTATGCACAGATGTAGGCCCACATCACTTAACATTCGCTTATACCACTTCACTCATACTGTTAGGCAGCAATTCACACACATTACAGCCATTCACACTTTGCTGCCTATACAGGCAATGTTGTTACTTTTCACCATTTTGACAAAAACCTTTAGAACCTACTGTTCGACACAAGTAAGTTGCACAGGTCCCTCAGTTTTTGTGACAGCAATTAGCTACCATTTCCCTTAAGGTTCTAGGTAGCTTTCCAATTTCTATGTCTTACGTAACCTTCCAATTAAAACCTCCCAGTTATTGTCTGTCGTTACTTCTGTTTACTCTTATAATATGAGCACAGAAATAGTGATTTGTAATTAAACAATTATACATTTGTGTCTCTCTCTTATATTCAGACAGCTCATTCATCTATTAAGCTCATCTAGGCCACTTATTCACTGGCTATCCATTTACTCATGCATGTCTTTTCATCATCTCATCTATTTCTCCATTCATCTCCATACATTTTCCCTCATGCATTCACTCATTCACTCCTAGGCACAGAACAGGTTATCCATTTCTGCTAAATTAATCTTCTGATTACTCGGTGTGAATTAGTCAGTGGTTTGTAGTCCAGCGGGCAGATATTTTAGGGACTGTGCCTCCCAGGTGTAATGTGAACCTCTGCCAGGGTCTGTCACTCGATCAACACATCCCCCTTTTCAACAGGCTTCACTTCAAGGATCCTGCTGTGGTTCTCAGGTCCACAAAATGTAGAATAGAATCCTTTTGTAATACCAAATATAAAACAATATTCTTATAAAAAACAACAACTTGATCTCAGACAGTTCAAACACAGTAACCTCTTAATTTAGTACTAGGAGAGTAAAACTTGTGAACAATGTCTCAAATGTCTCAAAGTATTGTAGTATTTGACATGAATTTATAGAATTAGACATAAAATAACTGCAGTGAAAATACAAACAGGCCCTGAAAGTATATTACAAAATGGACATGTAATGTGGAACCGAAGACCAAAATCAACATGAAGTGTGTGTATGTGTGTGTGTGTGTGTGTGTGTGTGTGTATATGTGTGTGTGAATTCATGCACATGAGTGGCACGTGACACTCAGGTCAGAGTGGGCCTTGCAAACATAGGCATCACATTTGCAGCATCTCAGGCAGGTTTTGTTGTCTCTAGGGGCACAGAGCTCATAGCACTTCCTTTTCTGCCCATGTCCTTGATGGGGGAGAGCAGCCAGGGCAGGGGCTGGGGCTGGGGAATGTGATGGCACCATTTAATAAGAGGAGTCACCACAGTTTGCCCAGCTCTGCAAAGAAAATTCTCCTCCTGAAATTATTCCCCTTACTGCATGTTGGGTTGATGGCTGTCCACACCACAAATGCGTTGAAAGCAGACACATCAAGGATGTTGTGGAACAGTGCCACAGGTGTATGTACTCCAGGTGTATGTACTCTGTCCTGGGGCGATGAAGACCAGAGCAAGTGTCCACTCTTGGACTGCAATGTCTCCTCAGGTGCCTGTTATTTAGGTATCTCTCCCTCTCCCTTGGTAGGCTGGTCAGTCTCCTCAAAGTCTGTATTAAAATCTGTGTTTTCTTTCACTTCCTAGACATCCTCCTCTATCTCTGGACAGATAACCACTTGGTCAGTCATCTACTCATTGTGCTCACAGTAAAGGGAGGGCAAGGCACACATCAGGCTATGTATATGGCGTCTGTGTGAAGATGATAAATTGATTAGCCTGGAAGGTTTGATTCACATGGGGAAGAGGCCCAAAAGTGATTAAAAGATGCGTGTTCACATAACAGACATCTGTTTGGCTGTCTGAGGATATGATACGTTTTTTGTTTTTTAAATCAGGAAGTTGGTACATGTGGGAGGATCAGCACATAACGTGGGATGTGTACCTGCAAAAGACATTGCTCAGTCTGAATGTGTGTGTGAGTGAGTGTGTGTACGTGTGTGTACGTGTGTGTACGTGTGTGTACGTGTGTGTACGTGTAAGTGAGTGTGAGTGAGTGTGAATGAGTGTGTGAGTGTGAGTAAGTGTGTGTGTGTTTGACAGAGAGTGTGAGATGTGTATGGGGATGTTTTTTTATTTTGTCTGATGAATATAACCTGGCTACCCATTAATTTCCTATGGCGGTCACTTTCGACCGGGAACACCACAGGTGTAACAAAGTTGATTAAAACACTCAAAATCCAATGAAAGAGGTGATCAAAACTTTTATATGTTCAAGTGCATAGTGTTGGATGTAAAATACAATATTTATGAGGGTTTGAAATTGCAAATCGGTCAATTTTGACCCGAACACGAAAGAAGGGTTAAAAGTAAACGTATTGAACATTTAATCGCCATTTTTAAGTATGAGAATTGTTCCTCTTCTTTCATCTGAGAATTGTTCCTCTTTTTTAATCTGAGAGTTGTTCCTCTTTTTTAATCTGAGAACTGAATCTGACAACTTAAGTTTTATTTGCTATGATTAAATCCTATGTGGCAAACAATCCTGCAGCACACCATAGTGTGACTGGCCAGAGATCCTTGAAGGGGAGAGCTAAGACCATTTTAAAATGTCTAAACTTTTCATGTTAAAGCAAAATGGTTTCCATTTGTGAAATAGCATTTACATGCCATTTACATGCTACAATTAGCACACACAGATTACACTAGCAAGATGGATTAAACTTCACTTTGGCCATTTATAATTTCTTGTTACACTTATATCCTCCATCTCATTATGACACGTGTGTATGAGAGGACACACATGCAGGACACAGCATTAGATAAGAAGGTTTTTTAATGAACAAGATCAAAGATTGTGCTCCTAAAGCTCCCCCCGAGCGGGACTCAGGCTTAGCAGAGGGACTGGGAACTCAGCAGCAGCACCAACTGGAACCAGCTTTAGCAACTATTTCTTCAGAAGCCTGTGCACCTACTTCATCCTCATAGACATTCAATATTTTCGGAACTCCACTGCTCACACCTGTGACAGACACAGAGAGACACACAGTCAGAATCCACCCACTGTTGTTGAGCTTAGGGTTCAGCAGCACACTGCTTGACTGAAATGAAAACTGTCCAGTTCTCCACTGCCATTTGGAGAGCATGATGGAAGTCCTGAGTGTAGTTCTTCTCCTGCTCATGCACACAACCACGTTTTGGAAACACAAGCATACAGTTTACTAATACAAGCATATAAGCAGCTGTTAGCTGATGGTTGGAGTTTGGTGACCACACAATGTAAGTTCTGGATCAGCCAGGCTTTAATCACACACATAAACCCAGTCATCCTATCACATGATGCAGATTATAACCTTTTAACCAGAACTTAGACTGGTGGACATTTTTTATTCTAAGCAACCCTGCTAATGAGCTAATGAGGGTCAGCATTCTCACCTGGGTTGCCTAGGCACCAAATGACAACGCACAGCAACTCATGACATCATTGCTATGTGCCCAGGGCTGCATACAACTAATAACCAGGGGAAGGGCTTTGTTGGGGCATAATGGAGGTGGATCAGATGAGACCATACCCCCACTCCCTAGAACCAGCGAGGGGTGAGGGAAACCCCAACCAACCCCGAAACCACACAACGACAATCACAGCGACTGAGCTGTCTCATTAACCCCTGCCCCAGTGGAGGATACCCCCGAGGACAAAGAGCTTGGTGATCCAGTCGGTTTCTGTGGAAATCCTCAATGAGTTCTTGACTCAGCACTTCTCCTGCCGGCACTCAACTCCACTCCTCGGGGCCATAACCCTCCCAGTTCACTAAATACTGAAGGACATTCTGGCGTCTTCAGGAGCCTAGAAGTTGGGTCTCTCTGTAAGCTGGGGCCCCCTCAAACTCTAACTCCACAGGGAGAGTGGGTTCCACCCCACCTCCATACAACAAACCCCATACTGCTGGCATAAATAGAGAGATGTGAAACACAGAGTGGATGTGAGGGGACAACTTTTGTTTATAAGCTACATGTTTAACTTGCTGTAATATTTCATGTGGTTCTAAATATTGTGGAGAAATCTTATATGAAGATAAGTTGAGTTTCAAGTACTGGGTGAAGAGCCAGACTCTCTCGCCAGAGCCGCAAAACTTTTGAATTGGCCCACCACTCTGGCAATGGACATGTGTGCCCTTTCCCACAAGCACTTAGCCCTGCAAAACTAATTATCAACCTCTGGGACCTCAGAGGATTTCCCAGAGTGGCAGTTGACACCCAAGGCCGCACTCAAAGTGCATTAGGCTGCTAGCATAGTGGCACCGTGAGTTGTGGGCATAAATCCCGAGAGGAACTCTGGCCAGTCGTGCTGTTGCCTCCTGTACCGACCGTTCAGCCTGACCATTAGACCCAGAATGTTAGCAACGGTATCCCCCAGTTTCTTGAAAAATGCTGCCAAACACAGGAAACCACCTGGGGACCTCGTTCGGACAGGATGTACTCCAAGATGTCATAGGGCAAGAACATCGAGTGGAAGAGTGCCTAAGCTACCTCAAGGGTGGTGGGCAATGAAATGAAAAGCCCAAATCAGACCCCCTTTGAGAATCGGTCCATGGCCACCAAAAAAACAGTGTACCCTTTCGATACACAAAGGTCCATCACAAAGTCAACAGCTATGTGCGACCATGGTCTTTGTGGTACTGCCAGGGGCATTAATGTCCAAGCAGGCCACTGATGGTGCCCTGTTGCAGGCATATTATGTGCCCATTCCATATCTCTTTCTCTCAATATCTCAGGTACAAACTGTCCACTGAACAGTCTCAAGGAACTGAACCCTGACAAATCAGCTGGTCTATCTCGGTGTCTAAATCACAACTAATGGGAGCAACAATGAGCGCTGAAGGAGTAGTGGGTTCAGTAGACTTTGGTGCTTCAGGAGCTGAAAAACTCCTTGACAGCACACCTGCTTTCCCATTATGGCAACCAGGGCGATACGTGATCTGACCTAGTCCACTGAATCTGTCTCCAGCACAGCCGCGTCACCTGCCGGATAAATTCCAGATTTTGGTGGTCAGTGAACACAATAAGGGGGTATCTGGCTCCCTCTAACCAACGTCCGCATTCCTCTAGCACTGCTTTGACCACCAGCAGTTTGTGGTTGTTGATGTGGTAATTGCGTGCTACGTGGGTCAGAGAAGAAAGCACAAGGATGCAACTTTGAAGTAGAGCCATAATACTGGGACAGCACTGCACCCAGGCCCACCTCAGAGGCATCTACATCCATTACAAAATGTTTTCTGGGGTCAGGCAGTTTTAGCACAGGTGTTGTAGTAAACCATGCATTAAGTTGTTCACACACAGCATAATACGCATATGCTTAGGTTTACCTCTAAGGAGGCCAGTGAGCGGTACTGTCACAGTACTATAGCCCTTGATAAACCTGCGATAAAAATTAGCAACACCTAAGGACCTCTGCAGTTCCTTGTTTGTCGTGGCCTCGAGCCACTCAGTCACCACTGTGAATTAATTACTATCGATTGCCACCAATTGATACCCAATAAATGAGGGCTTTGACATTTGGAACTCACATTTCCCTAAATTTACATACAGCTTGTGCTCCAGGTTGAGTCCTTGCCTCATGCCCATTGACCCCAGGGTAGGCTTCAGGCACCACAACCCTGGTGTACTAAGCAGTTAAAGAAAACGAGTGAGAGAATTAGTGAGTTTTTAAGAATGAAACGGTACTAGGATCAATTTTGGACTGGCATCATTTTAAGGAAATGACTCTGCTGGTAATAAAGATGCTTATATATTGTATTTGCTTTGCATCATATTCATGTAACAAGGCCTGAATTTTGTGTTTACATGGATTATGTCAAGTGGAACATTTTGCACAATAAGGAAATGTTTCAGTTTTTACTGATTTTATATAAATTTCATAAGTATTTATTGTTACTGTCCTGTATATATTTATTGCTTTAACCCACAAGAGCTCCAAGAGCTCAGAAAGGGGATTCTTAATGAGCTTATTAGTTGTATCATGTGTGTTGACAGCAGCGAAAACAAAGCAATGTGTTTCCAGAAACAGAGGAACGGTATCTATTCACGATTGCAGTGACGATTTTATGCGCACCAGCTTTAAGCAATGCATGTAATATGGGAGTGTGCACATGGCCTGGAAGGCTGTATAAAATCATCCTCAAGTTACTAAATGTGGTGAATACATAGCTCATTAGAAAATGTATAAAAGTTTAATTCTGTCCCTGTCCAGTTAGACTAAACCTGGACACAATTACTTTAAAAAAAAAATATATCGAGCCTCATTTTTTTTCTGTTTTCACTAACTGTTCTGAAGTGTTAAAGGATAAGGAATCCAGTGTGAACCACCATGCCCACCATTTCCCCCCCAATCCCCTTCTTTCTCATAATGCCCAGATTCTGAGATTGGATAACTATCTCAGACCGGAGTGACAATGGAACAGTTTTCTTTTTGCTGCATTGAATTTTATTCTTATCTGGATACAAGTGAGAAACCTTCTAAAGGTTTCAGTGAAAATTTTTGCCAAACGGCAGTGATAGATATTTGAGTTATTCAGTGCAGTGCCACCTGTATATATACTGTAGCACTTATGCCCCTGGGCTTAACGATGAACACAGAGACAGCAGGTAAAAGTGCTTTACAACAGTCAGTATTTTTTTACAACAGTGCATCAAACCTGTGGTGAGAAGGGGTTAAAATGAAGAGGGACACGGAGGTCAGGGGCGCAGGCACTGGCAGGTGGAAGAGAGAGAGTGAATGTTTCCTTGGAGCCAAAGCTGGCTCGAATCTGTTGAACCGAGGAAGAAGCGAGGGCATTAGTTCCATCCGCCAAAATCCCTGCCTTACAACTACTGGCCCATTTTATACTCCTCAGGCTTCTCATTGACGGTAAGGTAATAATTGCCATCAGGTGTTTTTTCCCTCTACAGTGACAGCTTTGCATTAGTGTCCACACCCAAGATGTTGAATACCCACAAATAGCACCTGGTGTCTGACACAACAGGGTTAGGTGTCCGCCATCATAGTACCTCCCAAGCTCCAACACTGTGGATAAGGGCATCCTGGGAGCATGCCAACAGCAGAGAACATCAACAATACTGTGGAGGTCACCCACCCGGTCTATCTGGAAGGAGAACTATCCATTTGAAGGGGAAGTGGTCGGGCACAAGGATGAATTGGTGACTGGTAATATAACAGCTTACTAAACATCCACTGCTTCCCTTTCAATGGCTACATATCAGGATTTGGTGGGTTCTGTTCATTGTTGTTGAATACCTGAGACGGAATAACCTCTACTCCAGTCTCAGGGGCATCTGTTGAAAGTATGCTGTGAATCAGGATTTCAGAGAACCAGGTCTGACATGAGTGCTTCTTGCATCTGCCCAAGGGCTGTCCAAGATCGCCTGTCCAATGCACATTCTCCAGTTAAAATCTATTCTTCAGGATGGGCAGGGAGGAGGCTATAGAGGAGCAGCAAAAAGCAGTGATATACTTGTGATTGGGGAAGGGGCAGGGGTAGCCTTTAGTTGCCCTCACCTGATGCAATAACCCAGGTACTGTAGCTGGAGTTCCTTCAGCAACTAATATGAATGGTATAGGCAGTTGTGCCAGTTGCTGGAATGGATGACGACAGTGTCTGTTTAGGTTGTTAGGACAAGGTACAATGTCCATTAAGTGCAAGAATCAGTGGGTGTACCCAATCCTAGGTTTGGAGACTATGGAACTATAGACTATGGACTATAGGTTTGGAGTCATGGTTTGCCATACTGCAGTTTCACCGGTAGTAAAGCAACCCATTGTTTGTTAAGAAAAAGGCAACAGGCATTTGTGCATTGAAGGCAGCACCTGGTTTTGGAAGAGCTTAAGGCAATCCTTTTGCTTTTGTTCTTTCAAGAAGTTGTTGATATAGAATAGAGGAGAAATTAGTTAGCGTTAGCTTCTTCTCCCAGGCCTCAAAGTGGGTCCGGGAGTCTGCATTGGAAGGGCTTATGGAGGGTGAAGCAAGGGCATTAGTCCCATCTGTCAAAGTCTCTGTGGGCCCACTATACACTCCCCGGTGTCCCTGGTGTCTTTATTGGTGGTAAGGGAATAATAGCTGTCAGGTGTTTCTCCCTACATGGGACTGCTTTTGGGTTGCTGTCGGCACCCAAGGTGCTGAATTCCTATGGTGGAGGGATGCTGAGTGGCCTTTGAACAACTTCACTGAAAGGAACCCTGCAATCACTGTTTTAAAACTGTAAAACTGTAACTGTATGCAAAAGACTTCTTATACTATCACTAAAGCATATGTGGCATCCTTTCTAGCAATTTTTGGAAATGACTTGTGCCCAGAATTTCCAACCATAATTTGAACCACAAACAGTTCGGTCTTGTTTGCTGGCTACATTTTTGTCGGTCCACCTGATTCCATGTCAGCTGAGAGGGAGAACGACGTGGAGACTGGGGAGGCCGAGACATACATCTTTAAATGTATTGCTATTCTTTGAACTGGATATAATTTTGGGACACTTTTAATAAATGCTTGGGACTATTATCCTGCTGAAAATATTGTCCTGTGATGTGAAAATCAGAAGGAATTGTGATGTTTAAGAATTTTTTCATGATCGAAAGACAAATCTGATATGTCTCCCTCAAAACCACAGTAATATTGGTCAATTATTGGTAGAAAATAATATTGTGTAAAAAAAAATTAACTTGTGTTAAAAATCATGTCAGATGACTTTAACCCACAGGTGTTCTGTAAAATAAAGGGTGCAGATGAGATAGGCGCAGTGAGAGGAATATTTACATTTAAAAATGGAAAGAGTTAAAGGCTGATGGGAGAACTGTTCTCTACACTTCATGCAATAATAGATCTTTGTATCATCAGAGTACATCATATCTAAAATATCACCTCAATGCAAAGCACCAGTGGCCTGCCACACTGGACCTGGCACTCAGACCCAAACTGAACACATCTACCTGTGGCCAACTAACTTACTCTATTACAAAATTGTCTCTGTTGCCAAGTTTATTTAGATATGATGGGTAACAGTGCAAAATTCATTATAATTATGTAATAGATTTACAGCAAAAACATGAATTAGTAAAGTAAAAATTAATTAATTAGTGCTTGTAATTAATTTGATTGTTTGGGGTTTTTTTTATCACATGGCACCCCTACTTACAATTCAGTTTTGAAAAACTGTATCATTTATTTTCTTAACAATCTGAGGGTTTGCCCAGACTTCTGGAATATTTATTGAAAACCATGAACATTGCCAGTGATGCACGTGGGTGATGCACGGTCATTTAGGTGTGAGTCATAGGCTTCATGCTTCAAAAGTTTGAAAATGAAGAACTGGTCTGGGCTACCCAGCTTTACTTCTGGTTGAAGTCTGGTTTCGCAAAATGAATGTTTAAACTGTCCATAACCACAGAAAAATGATCAAAAGGGTTTCATTAGATCATGATGGTCCTTCTCATTTTTTTTTTTAAATTACAGTCCTGATTTACTTTTTACCTACTTGACTGCTTCACTTGAACTTTCTTGGCACCAGCCTGTAATTATGTGGGACAGTCATATTTGGCTCAGAAAAATGAAGAAAGCTGCATACTTCATTAGTTGTATTACTTTAAGGCATATGTGTATAAGCCAAGCAGTCACTACAGTATTACCACAGTGATTTTTTATGCACGTAGGCCGAGAAATACAGGAGACGTTTGGTCTTTCATGTTTCTCTTTGATATTTTAATTGGGCATTTTGTGGAACAATTTACTCCCACTAACATATTACACACCATTCTGAAGGTATGTACACTTTTTCTAAGAAATTATAATAACAGAGGATTGCAAGAATGCTACAGCTAAATAATTAGTGCCACTGAAGGAGGTCAAAGACTAATATACACTCAAAAACTATAAACTAAACATGTTCTTGGCAATATAATTATGCAACATGGCCTCATCTGTAGTGGCAATATAGTTTTGTTTTCCTTTGTCTGCTGTTTCTTTGTTCTCGTTTGTTAGGTGAAAGGGCTTTTAAATGGAGCAGATGGTTGAGTAATTTAAAGCATTAAAACATAAGCAAATCTGAACTGGCAAATGTTGTGAAAATGCTTCCTGTCCGCAGTCACTTTTTACACCATCTGTTATGTTTGTCCTCAAGCTTGCCTTTGCCCTAGTCTGCTGTTCCTTTAGGCCATGTGCACCAGCTTAACTGTCTACCACTTTACCTTAATGTGGATTTGCTCAGTTCAAATAACTGTACAATATCCATTTTATTTATACCATGTTTCAATTGTGAGGTTTTTCTTTCATTTCAAAAGAGACTGTTTGATTGAGAAATTAACATTTCAAATCAGTAGGATTAACCCTCTGAGCGTCCTCTGGACATTTTTGGTCACCTCACTCTCTTTTTTGTTTACCATTTTAGCTGTGTTAATGCAAATGGAATGAAACTTTCCAAGGGTCTGGAGTT
>JBBMFX010000007.1:12797488-12827004 GCA_037832545.1 Rhabdalestes septentrionalis | reverse complement strand
TATATATAGTATTGGTACTATAAATGTCGTATGTTAATGTTTGATCTAGAACCATGGAAAGAATTGATAATTTGGGAGGTTAAGAGTTGGGTCCCAGCAGGTGTGACAGCTACACCCTGTCTCCTATCTCTCTTGCACCAGTCTTGCTGCTCTTGGAACTGATAAACTGGTCTGTATATGCCGGTGTTCACTCCCTCCCAAAGCCGCTCTGCCATGTGGAACCAGGCAGGTGCCTCAGGTCGGCACCTAGTCTTATGGACACAATGGGGGGTTGATACCCAAACATAACCTCATAGGGTGTCAGACTGGTCACACAGTCGTCTGACACCCTTTGAGGGTGTGTTGGATATCAACCCTCCCATTATGTCCTGGGACCAGGTGCTAACCAGTATCTTTGAGGGGGATGCCTGGCTCCACACAGTAGATCTACAAAGTTCCTGAATGCTGTATTCAGTTTGAAAGAGGGTGATATCCTTTCTTAACACTGAATACAATCTAGGGGCAACAATCAGATAGTATGTCCTCTGGTATGCCATGAATGTGGAACACAAAAGAGAGCCTCAGCCACCTGTACAAAAAGATTTAAAGAGGATAAACTGGTACCTGTTTGGAAAAAAGTCAACCTCTATCAGAACTGACACTAGCAGATCTGTAACAAAGTTCATAGCAATGTGGAACCATGGTCTGTTTGGTATTAGTAGAGGATTTCATTCACTGGCTGAAAAGTCTCATGGGCTTTTGGTGGTCATCCAAAGGGAACATAAGTATACAATGTTCTTAATTCTATGGGTCATGGCGGATCATCAACATTTTCAATAATGCCAATTCCAGGATGCTTAGTTTTTTGGGTTAGCGTGAGCCTAGCCTACTCTGTGCCCACACATCAGGGTCGACATCTGTCGCATACTGACTGATCCCTGACTGCTCTGGCTATTTCTTCATGTATACCACACAGTGTTGCGTGTAATGTGTTAATGTAAGGCATTACAGACCAAAAATTGGTAATATTTTACTCGGTACAAATGTCCTGTTTTTGAGACCTGTGTACAACATCCGGCTGGAATTTTAGAGCTGCCTAAACTTTTGTCACATTATGGGCATCTCTCATAACCTAAAAGTCCAGAACGGCCGTCGGCCCAAGATTCATGCGGCCGAGATGAGCATTAAACATCTAACACCCCCTGGACCACGGCCGAGCTGGTAAAAAAGTCCACGCTAAGGTGTCCTCTTCTTCACAATCCCAAATCTCCTTAGTCACCAAAGAGATGAGTGAACCTGCAACTGATCTAACATCGGAAAGTACTGTCACCTTCCACTGGATGTGTTATGAGATATTTGAACGTCATGAGCTATATTTACACAGCCAGATCCATATTTCCAGTTATTTTGGTGAGAGTAACTTAAAAGTAATGCAATAGTAGTGTAATGCCTTACATTTTAAATGCAGTAATATTGTAATGTAATGAATTACTTTGAAATGACAGTAACAAGTAATAAATAACACATTACAGTTTTGAAGTAACTTGCCCAACACTGATGCCACATGTGACCTAATGGGCTCTGAGTCTCCTTCCGTTTCATCAGCGAAAGTAGCATCTAGCTACTGCATCAGCTTTACTGTGTTTTGATCCAGTTCGATTTGTGATCTGGATTTGTCATGAATTGAGACATGTTGCCTGCTGGATTTATTTGGTGTTTTAGTGGAAGGTAAAATTGCAATATCAAAGTTATGCTTTCAACCTGTCAGTTTTCAGTTTTGGTGATCCATGACACTACTTGAATGCAGTTTAGAGTGATAGTACTGCCCATAGTCTGACATTTGAGGTGTCTGTCTCTACCATTAATTTAAGTCATTTTAAATAAATGCAGTGGTGGATAATTGTTTAAATTCATAAAAGGCATATTGTTAACACAAGGTTTTGCTTTCCTTGCAGGAATGGGGTGTGGCTACTAAGCTGAAAAAGCTCTTCAGAATATAGTGTCATTTCATGTGTATATAACAGAATACATAATTTAAGACCTGTAAGACAGTGGGTGAATCACACGCTAGGTTACCATGCAGGACTTTGACTGTCACTGAGTGGGCTGTTGGAATAGTAAGAGACAGAGCAAAAGACTGAGACATGAAGTTGCAAGCTGACCTGAAATCAACAAGACCACAATTGTTATATGCAAACATGACAACAGGAGTTATAAATTGACAAAAATTCTTTAGACACCGTTGTTTTCTGTACTTCCTGCTTCCTCCTAATGCAGATTCCAGTATATACATGATTTTGTCTGTGGGTCCTTTCTTCAGGGGTCAGCTGGGAGGCCTCCAGGTGCATGGGCTCTGTGCCAACTACTCCACTGGGGGTCCACGCAGGGGGCAGTCATTGGTGCCACGGAGCAAGTGTGTACGTGCAAGTGGAACAATGGCTAGAACAAACTCTTTAAGCCCTGACATGTTGATCTGAAGCTTAATGATACCATCCAGGTCGAAAAATGCATTGCAACAGATTGACTCAGCCTGGATTCCAGGGCTAAGTGTGTCTCTTAGTGTTGTAATCAAGAATGCCTAAACCAAGACATTGAGACCAAGACATTGCAGAGACTGCAGGGCATCAAGATCAAGACACTGCCAAGACTGGAGGATACCAAGACCAAGACCAAGACCAAGACAAACTAAGGGGAAACCAAGACTACGGCTGGTCGAAACCAAGACCAGGACCAAGACTGAAAACAGACTAGGACTAGAATCACCATCACATTTCTCGGATCAACTGTAGAAAAAAAGGCACTGCTGTAAAGTGTCATTACTCGTTAAATCAAATTCATGTAATCTTTTCAATTATATTGTCAAGGTTGTTCGACAAAATTGGTTAACAGCAGAATGTTTCTCTTTCTGGGACGTTTTGCAAATGTACTCTTTGTGTTCTATGAAGCCAAAGTTAATTACTGCTGAATTCATGAACATCTGACAGGTTGCCTTATTATTGATGCGCGTAATGAATACTGATGCTGTTCTGTGATGGTGCGCATGCATGGTTTTCTCTTTTTCCCATTCCATCGAGACCGCTATGTCCAAGACCAAGACTGAGACCAAATAGATTCGAGATCAAGACAAGACCAAGACCAATTGGAGTTGAGAACAAGACAAGAACAAGACCACAAAAACTGGTCTCAAGACTGGTCTCAAGACCATGACCAGTCTTGAAAACTAAAGCACCAGTGTCTCTTGGTACAACTCTAGGGGCAATGACTCATTTCACCTGCTGTCCACAACTAGAATATGGAAGGAGATGGGAAAGTCAGGAAAGGGGTGGCATGGTGGAAGAGGAAGAGGTACTCCTGCTGTATCTGGATCGTCTGGTCTTTTCTGGTATTTTCTGGTATTCTGGGAAACACCAAAAAATGAATGTAGAAAAACACAATAGTCCTTAAACATTGTCTTAGTTGGACAGAACAGGAAAGAGCACAGGCGGAGTACTGTAAATCTGAAATCAGCATGGTCATGCATCAGGCGTGCTGAAAGCAGGCTCATGGGACCAAGATGGTAGCGTGCTAGGATCTTGGCTTGGACTGGGCCCTCAGACCTGATGCCGATGACAATCCCAGAATTGGAGAAATCTTGGCAACAAATTGCTGCTAAAATTGCAAAATCATTTCTTGCTGTATTTGCACATGTAACTATTCTGAAACTTTGCACATCTCTGAAGCAAAAACCTTGTATCGGTCAAATTATGTATTTATCCTTGCTGTTTTGAGCTCTTTGTCCTTTTAGCACTTGTGGTCGTGTTCTGTTCTGCTTCTGTTCCTGGAGTAACTTTGTTTGTTTTTTACTATGCACTGTAGTTGGCAAAAATGACAAATAAAACCTACTTGACTTGACAAGATCAGGGATGTAAATGCACTAAGAGGGGCGAGGGAGACAGACACAGACGGAAACCAGCCAGATGCCATATTGGTAAAAGCACACAAATTTCTGGGTCAAACTGGACTTAAATACTGCTGGGTGATGAGACACAGGTGAGGTTGGTATGGAAGAAAACAAAATGAAAACAACAGTAGGGGAATGAAGTCCAAGCTCAGTACTCCAGAGACTACGAAGGTACAAGTGAGTTAATTGATAGTGCAGTCAGGAAAAGAAAAGAGGAAGCTGATGTCAGATTTCCCTCTATAATTTACAATAATGTACTATAATAATGAACAGTACAATATGCCTAAACATTTTAAGAATCATCCAACATTTCTTCCATAATCAAGGATAGTAACAGGTAGTGATAATTAATTCTGGATCACAAATGCCACACAAACACACAAAAGTATTCATTGGAACTTAATCACTGCTCTTCAGTCCAATGCTGGTGGCTTTATATCCTTCATACAGATGCTTGGAATTTCACATGATGATTATGCGCATCTGCTAGAACATCTCATTTTGATAGTTTTATGTAGATTATACATTAAAGCTCAATGATAGCTATGATTGTGACATAAATTAGATGAAAATATGTAGTTGATTAAGAAAATTGTTGTTTTGTGTAGTGTTATACATGTATAGTATAGTTAGCATTTCCCACCAGAGGCACAATTGCACTGATCTAAGTGGATGGCTGCATCATGATAAAACACTCAAGCAAGTAAACATCACGTATACAGTGAAATTTTGGCAATTAAACTAATTTTCGTTGCAGCAGTTTGTGTCTATGAATTTTACTACAAAATGTTTGGTTAAAAATTGTTTCCACAATAGATTTCAAAGATGATATTTGAATCATTTTATATTACCTACCATCCTTTGTTCCTCCAGTAATTCAAACTATATCTTCCACTTCCTACATTTTGTCAAAATGGAGAGCACCTATCTATGTTGGGGATATTTTCAAATGGAAACTCTACCCTACAAGCCTCGCTTTATTGACTCATTCAGTTTAATGTGGTACATGTTTTTCTTTATTTCACTCTTTAATGCTACCAGTCAGTTGAGAGCCTTTTCATTTTGATGTGATTTGTAACAAGCTTTAACTTATGTTACTGCCATTTTTTTGGTGTATGAAATATTTCTAATAGGATTGTTAAAATTGAGTTTCTAATTGTGTAATTTGCTCTGTGCTGTTGCCAAATTGCAGTGGCCTTGAAAAAAGAGAGTGCTGTTCATTGTGAGTGCAGCATGGACATATGCTCCTTGGACTTTTTAGTATGAGATGAAAAATCTGCTTTGAAGCATATTTCAAATAAAACTTCCTATCCTTTTCAAGATTTTACTGGAGTTTATTTTCCAGTCTCATTCTGACAGAACTAGAGAAAATAAATAACATTTAAAGGGCCTATATCGATCATTCTCTGTGTATTTTATGTATTGTTTCTCTTGAAGGTCCTGTATAATATATATATATATTTTTTGGCCAGAAACATACTTCTATCCTTATCTGTTAGAATTAAACAGGCAGCTTATATTACTTCTGAAGTAATTCAACATTACTACACAGGGCTGAACTATTGTCAGCTGAATGAGGTATGTGTTAATGTGTTAACTAATGTGTTAGGTAGATGATATTGTAAAAATAATGATTTTAAAACAGGCTGTACTTTAAGAATATTTACATATTGCAGTGGGCTCTTAATTCAGAAAAGCAATAAATACTCCAGGGAATGAGCCCTTGAAGTGTCCTAAATCAGCATTCTACCTCACAAAAAATGGATGCTTATTAATGGAAGGAAATGTTTCTACCTCCCTTCATTCTACATACACAAACATAGTTTCTGTTTGGCCATTCATTTATCTGTCACTCTGTATTTCTGCCTTGAGATCTGTTGTGTATTTTCATCAATCCCTATGTTCTCTCAAACAGATGAAGAATCAATCATGTTGATTGAATCCTTATTTACTCTCTGCGTTCTGATGGTCCCCTTTAATGGCATAATGCCCTCATTAATGGAATCATCATAGTATTCTCTGTGTGTTTCTGCTAATTGCAGCCAGTAATAAACATTGAATTCCTTTTGTAAGTGCTTGACTAAGAATATTACAGGCTATAAAGAATTTCATTATGAAATTAAGATCCATTCATCAATCTGTAAAACAGATTTAAATACTAAATCACAGAAATGATATGCACGTTTGAAATAAACTTCCTACCATCCTCCTGATAACTTCTGCAATACTTACCGTCACAATGCTGCTATTTACGGGGTCTGTTCAATAAGGCAATATCTCAAGATCGATTTTGTCTCCACTCCTTCTCTTCTTACCTTCCTAACACTCCCCATGCTCACTGGATTTGATAACTCAAGCACTATTGATTTTTCTATAAGTAAAAATAGTCTTCAGCAAAGCACAAACAGACAACAGCTGTGGTGACAACTTGGTCCATTGAGGATGTGTGTCTTCTGTTTTTATGCACTGCTCTTATTCACCTTTGTCATGCCCATGGAGACAGGACCATGTAATTTTGCTTATACAGTAGATGTACCAAGGACAAAAACTTACAGTATCACGCTAGAGCAGCCAAGGGAAATCAGAGTGGTAAAATTCCCTGTTTTAGAATGTAAATAGTGTATTTTTGCTTCTGTGTATGTATCTACCATTCATTTTTTTAGCTGTAAAATACATGAAGAATTGCATTACAAAATGCTTTATAATTGAGATTTAACATTTAGATAAAGTTATTGTACATGTCCACCAGCCCACTATCAACAATTTAACTGGAAAAATGTGAAATTCATGAAAATTTCATGTTTCAATTTTTTTTTTTTGACTTGCTAATTAATTATAAATTATTTATTGGAAACATTAGATAGATAGTAGGATAGATAGATAGATTTTAATTCTTTCATTCAGGAAATGCATTTTTGACAAATGCTGCATATGAAGTAAGTCACTGTTCCACAAACACACGACTGCTTGTTCCTCTTTAATGTTCCTTGCTAAGCCACTGCTATAAGAGGACAAAGTACATTTACTTAGTACACAGAATGAAAAGGAAACGGTGAAATTGGCCTTATGCCCATATTGGGCTTTCTGGGAGCCATCAAATAGTCTCACAGACAACTGAACCACCCTAACTGAATTTAACCGACAACACCGGCAACGTATAAACATTGAATTCAACAATTTAGACTTCCCATTTTTCCTCAGGAAACTCTCCCCCCATTGCATTTTCTCAACAGATGAGTCTCTTTTTCTGAGCAGCTGTTTGGGGTTATTGATGACCTCATTAGAATGCTGCCTGCAGCATGCTGCGCGACACTGAAAGTCTTTCCATATGCAACGATACTAACCGTCACCCCAGCCCATCTACCCACTCCCCCAGCACACAGTTCTAGCTGGCATTTCAACAGCCAGGGCTAGAGCTGCATTCTTATTCTACTGGGAGAGAGATGACGGAGAGGTTACTGGGGGTCATTCCTTCCAGAGACCCCACAAAGACGCTTCCCAGAGTTTTTATTATCTGTCCAAGTCCCTTGCCTGACATTTCAAAAAGAAGTTTTGAAACTGGACAGTTTTAATAACTTCTGCTCCTTCAGAACCATGTGACAGCAGGCAATTTGACTTAAGCAAGTTAATCACTGCTGATATTTTCATCTTGTTATTGAGGTCTTACATTTGTAGCCTATTTATCCATCCCCATGCTTGGTATTACTTTGGTGAGAGCTATAAATTTGCAAACTCTTTAGAAACCTCTTGGTCCAATGGTTTATGGCTAGTTTAAGGAGCAGGAGTTGATCAAATGAAAAGTTAATCAAAATATAGCCATGTGCAATTAAACGCACTGCTTTGTTTTGCCATTCTAAAGATTCACAGCGGTCAACAGAAGCCTATGTGGAATGTGCTCATAAAGACGTTCTAAAAAGGGATATAAATTTCCTTTTTGTAACAACTTGTTACTAATAAAATTACCCAAGCTGCAAGGGGAGTTTAATTTCAGCTGTTGTACATACTAATTAGGCACCACACACAATTTAATAATACATTAAACCCAAGTAATAAATATCTTGCATATGTGTACATAAATGTATACTTACACAAATGTTTTATTTTACAGGCTCCTCAATTAACAGCTGGAATGATTTATGAAGATCATAATCTCTTAGATGTGCAATCAAAGGTGAATCTTGCCCAGTAACATTGACATATGTTCTTGCATGGGGAGGTTGGGAGATTCACTTTTCACTTTTAGAGCTAAAGGCAAAATCAAAGAAAAAAAAAATCATAAAACCAGAATGAAACTTTTATTTCAGATATACTTTGAACAGCAAGCGTCATCTCCTTAGCATGAACTACAAAACCAGAAATCTAAACAGGACCAGACTGAGGGTGAAAATGGGTCTAATCATTATGGATAACGCAACTGCAACACCCAGAGGTAGCGAATAGACATGTATGCAATGCATTGACTGCGCCAATGCTCCAACAACCGCTTAACAAATTTAACAGTTATAAAACAGTTACACAAACAACAAGCAACAAAACACAAACACCTAGACACCTAGATCTTGTATAGTATTGCAGCTGTAAGCAGAACTCCATAAATAAATGGTGCTCATTCATATAACATATTGTACTTAAACAAAATTGTACTTCTACTTTTAAACAAAGCCATTTTTCAGTATATTTCTGTATCATTTGTCATAAAATTTAGATCAACAAAATGCAAGAGTTTAGCCCAGTAGGGTGTCTTAAGCCACATAGTCTCTCTTATCTGTTTATGACAGTGTCTGAGCATGCAAAAATGTACTAAAATGTTTCTTTCATTAGATAAATTGAAAGGGGAAATATGAAATGTACTAGAATTTTAAATTTAATGTAAGCTGAACACATCAGCTTTAAGTAAATATCAGTGTCACAATAAACATGGCAGTGAGTGAAAAACAAAAACTCACACATACATGCAATCGGTTGATGGTTTTAGCTTTAAGAGATAAACATGCCTAAGGGACTCACCATGTGCCATTTAAATATAATTCTGTTAGTAATCACCTTGGGTTTTTTTATTTGTCTTGTAACAGTAATCTTTTAGTCATCACAGTCATTCACACTGTTTTTTGTTTTCTGTTTGCTTCTATTATATCATGTTGGTGATACTGTCTCAAAAAAGGAGAATAGTTTCTTAAATGTCACTTCTTGTGCTGTACTACAAGCTCCACTTTCATCTTTGGATCCATCTGCTGGATTCATTCTTTCTTGGAAGTAAAAATGTTTCCCCATGCTGATGGTCTTAGGCTATACTACATCGAGTGCAATGAACTAAAATCTGACATATAGGTAGCATCTGACCAGTCTTTGGATGTTCACAATGACTTTACAAGAAGTAAGAAAGATCTAAATGAGAAAATGAACGCAGCGCTGCTAAAAAATTTCCTCAATGACAAGATATATTACAAGGGCATCAAATTTTAATTGGCAACAATAAAATGATCCGTGGGGTTAGGTGAATAATAACGACAGCATAATTTTTCATTGTGAGATTATGGCCTTGAGATAAAACACTAAAATAGCAGAAGAAATAGCAGCTCATCTATAATGTTATATAAAGCAGTTAAATGGAATTTCATGTTTTCCGGTGTGTAGCTCTCTCTTATCAAAAATAAAAGAATAAATGTGTAATCCAATTATACCTGCCTAAATATGACTAGCTGTCCTGTCCTGCTTGCTGATGGTAATAACACTTAGGTGTTGTGACAATAATAGTGTATTACTACTATACTCAAACTATGAAATGAGGCTTACAATAATAATTCATTCTTTTTGGTACTCAGTGACATTATAAACTCCAGGACATAGCCAACAGATGCAGGAAACCTTCAAGGCTCTGCAGCAGCAGCTTCTAAACACTACAACTTTCAATGAATCACTGGCAACCTCCCTAAGATGCCAGTTATTGCTGCCAAGACCTTCCAACTGTCACTTCCTCACTCAATATTAATGAGGGCTTAGCATTACAAAATGCCAGTTGCATTCGGCTCTCCAGTCCTGTGAGGTCATTACAGGAAGCATGGAACATGACACATTTTTGAATCATTTTCTAGATTAAAAGAACGTAAAGAAAGTGGAGGAGAAAGTGACTCAGCAGACAAGGGCTATGCCATCATACTGCTAAAATGGGTCTTCACACCCCATAAAGTTTCTCTGCAGGCAAGAGTCCTTCAAGCTCTCCTTCCAAGCAGATGCCACAACTGAAGATTGTAGCATCCTTCATTTGTCTGAGCGATATAAAAGGGTTTTTTTTTATAAAGAATAGGCAACTTCTAAAAAACCCTTGCCCTCCGGGGAATGCCTTTTTCATATTTCAGAGATCAAAACTGTTGTTTAGACACACTCTGACATTTCAGGAGCATATGTCACCACAGCTGTCAAAACCAGAGAGATCGAATAAGGCTGAAGTTTGTTTTCACCTCAGCTGTAAGTAAATTAATGCAATTGCTAACATTAACATTTCACAATCTCAGCAATCTACTGAGGTAGTTTTTGGCTTCAAAGTGTGCATTGGTTGATAGAAGTTTGTCAGCACTTCATGTGGAACATCACAGTTATTTTGCACTAAATTGTCTAAACATTAGCAGTGATTAGACTTGCTGATAGCTAAGTGCTAATAATGGCAGTTAAACAATGAGGGATTGAAGATAATTTAATTTTGCATGAGTGAGTTCCTGAATCACCAAATGAGTCATTTTCTTTCCTACATCATTTATGATTTCAGATATGTGTCAAAATTGAGATGATAGAAAACACTTTTTTAACATTATCTCATGGTAGCTATGCAGGAGGAGTAGAGTGGTATTAACAACTACATTCTCTTAAGTTAATTAAAAATTAATATTGAACTAATAACTACAGTAAATAACTGTTAACTAGTCTTTACAAGTTATGCATATCTCATAGAGCACTAGCTGTGTTTAAAAAAAAAAAAAGATAAACAACATTTACATTTACGGCATTTAGCAGACATTTTATCCAAAGCGACTTCCATTCACCAAATACAGGGGGCAGTCTCCTGGAGCAACTTGGGGTTGAGGATCTTGCTCAGGGACACATTGGTGGTCTGCTGAGGGAAGGATTCAAACCCATGACTTCTTGGTACATAGGCAAGTATCCTACTCACTAGGCCACCACCAGCCCCTCCCCCCACATAACATGAACTGCTATTAATAACAACAAAATACTTCAAAGTAATTAATGGTACCACAGTACTAAATTGTATCTAGTTAGTCATTTAATTTATTGCATTTGTCCTCCAGGTGTTTATGAAGTTAGCACAGTGTTTGTATTATAAATTATTATAATCAGAAGACAAAACTGCTACTGCACTTGTTCTGTGAAAAACAGTTAGTGCGATATATTTCTAGTTTTAGATTAAGTTTACTTTTTACTCACTTGCTTTTGTGTGGAATGTTAAATGTAAAAAGTACTTGTTGCTTAAAAGAGGAAATTACATATTCAGCTGTGAAGCAAGTGTCCCAAGTCAGAGAATATTTCATGTAAAAAAAAAACCCAAAATATTTAGCTATGTAATATGTCTTATGTGATTGTTTATTTCATTTACATTTCTGTGAGGGCTAGTGAGCACAACAAGTTAGTTGTTTCTGAACAATGATAACCTGTAAGTGAAAATTAAACTTCAGAGAGGAATCAGAAAAGAGATACCAGTCTATATATATTCACATCAGTGGTGTTGAGTGTGGTCTTTTTTAGGATTGTTGTGACTATGGCTAATGGAGCCATCCATGGAGCCATTTATTATGTGAGCAATATAATCAGAATCAGAATCGTGTTTATTGGACAGGTATATGTGGATATAAGGAATTTGATTCCGGTTAATGGAGTCTCTCAAGCACAGCCATAAAAAACACAACAATATAAACAATCTAAAAACACAACATTATAAACAAACTAAATCTCATTTTTCAGAAATGCATGTTTATAGAATGAACACATAAAGTGCAGTGTCAGTCCTGAAGTGTGAAGCTGTGAGACAGTTCAAGAGAGAAGATCTGAGGTTATGGCCAGAAGAGTGGGTCATGTGATTGGATCAAGCGGTGAAGTGGTAGAACCGCAGGATGTGGTCCATGGAAAGAGGGGTAAAGCAGATCAGTGAAGGATGGTCGATAGGTTAAGAATAGGAGAGGTGACCGCCGCAGGGAAGGTGTCAAAGTTCTTCAAGGAGGTGGAAGAAGGTGCAGGAGGAGCAGGAGGTTCTAAATGAAGAACACTTTGCCAAGAATTTGCAGTGCTTGGATGCAGATTCTTCTAGCATGCCTATGAGGAAAGAAGCATCAAATATCTCAGTGGAGTATTTAGAAGAGAATGATATGAGGAGAAATCAAAGTTTTCCATCTTCTTTCCACTTCTCTTCACTTGTTGCAGAGTATGACATTCTTCCATGGTGAAGGAACTGAGCAGTGTGTCGCCCTAGAAGATAACAGACAAAACTGGTTGAATGGGGATGAGAGAGATGAAAGAATGGAGCTGGTAGCCATTTCCACCAATGAAGAACCAGGTGGAGTCAAGACTATCAGAGCGGAGGAAAAAGCAGGTGGCTAAAGGGAGTGAAGAGAGCGACGAGCAAGGTCAAGGATATTACCTGTATTATTGGTAGGAGGAGACTTGTTTTGGGGTAATGATATGCAACAACAATTTGGAGTCTGGAGGGATGAGTTACAGCAACATAACAGAATCCAAAAGAAATATTTAGGTGTGAACAGGAAAAAGTTTTGAGGTGCCATTTGTAATAGAGAGACAATCCTGTGCCCCCTGTTTTTCCAGGGAAGTGCAAGAAAGCAAAAGCAGAGGCAAAAGAGAAAGTGTTAGAAAGTGCAAGGTTATATATAGTACCTGCTGGACCTACCCAGCAATTCACAGCCAGAACAGGCGAAAGCAGTTAAAAAAAGAGGCTAAGTCATGTACCAACCAGGTAGCCAACCTAGCACTTAAGAAAGGAGGCAACTTCAAATTATCTAATATTTCCAGTTGATGACAGGTAAAATACACCCCAATAGCACAACTGACTGGAATTTGTGACTATATGAAGTACCTGCTAAACCGCCCAGCAATTCACAACCTTCTTTACAACTGAACATGGATTCGAAAATAAGACTCTAAAATGGCTTTGAATATACTGCCATGAATAGTTGCCCACACACAGCAGTGGATGTTGTTGGACTGGAATGATGGGCATTAATTTGTTCCCACAAAAGTGAAATTCTAGCCTAAATGTTTAGAACAGAATCAGGCTTCAGAGCTTATCAGAGAATTTCCCCTACCTCACAGGGTTAAAGGCATTTAGAGCAAAGTGGAACATGCACTCTCAAGCGACACTCTGTAAAATATTCCACCCAAGAATATGGTTCTGTGAAGAGAAGCATTTTCTCTGTTGACCTCAATCTTGACCCTTTCTATTGACCTACAGACCCTTTATTTGCAAGATTATTGGAGTAGCATGAGTTAAATAAATGTTCTGTAAAGCATTAGTCAGTTCTCAATCTGACAAGTAGATAGTAGGTCAGGGCATGATATGGAATCGTAAATTGCATCTTTATGAACTTTTTTCTCCCCAGCGGAAATGAAGCTTGTCTAGGCTTCAGTGAGCTTCAAACACACTAGCTGTAGGCAGCAAGCAACCTTGGGATGGAACACACAGAGTTTTACTTCAGGTAGAAATGAAGGGAAAGTGCAGAAGTTGTTGTTTGATGAAGGATGCGACGTGCCATCCACAGGTAATACAGATGCCTATACATGCTGCACCTAAAAACAACATTCCTAAGTTGACATTCTTCATATTTTTTATTTAACATAATTCAGCGTACGTTCATAAATTGTTTCATGGACATTTTAGTTACGTGTTCAGAAATTCTTCCGGGTCCAGATGCTTGGTCATTGTCCGGGAGAAAAGGGGGGGATTTTGCACGTGCACAGTCTCAGCCATTGACCGGGAAACAGAAAGGAGTCTGAGTGTGTGGGGGTTGGATTAAATGATTTTGGAGAGATTGGAGGCACATGTCCTCACTGTTATACTGGTCCTGGAGCCCATGGTTGAGGGGAAGTATATTGACTTGCTTGGTGTATCTTTGCTTAGCTATGAGAATTTGGAAGTTTTACAAAGTTGATGTAATGCACATCCCGTCACAGATTTATTTTATCCTGGCTGCTGCATACAAATTACAAAAAGATGTATACAGTATTTTCCCTGGTTTACAAACAACAATTCATTATAATAAAAAAAATCATTTAAAACATGAATCGATAAAAAATATGTGTAAAAATGGAACCCAAAAGAGAGTTCTAAACTAAGCTACACAATATAAAACAAAATTATTGCTTGACAGAAGTTGTGATTCACTTTTCACCCGCGTACATTGTGCATAGTGCATAACAAACATTAATATGCAGAAGCAAATGGTCACATTAAGGAGGGGAATGTGACTGTGTTCCATCCTAGACAAACTGCTGAGTCTGTTATTGTTCTCAAGGTATGTGGGGCTCAGACTTATTTCATGTGCTACCCCATGAGGTAAGCACCTGCTGGCCTGCTGGGAGCTTCGCTTTCTGCTCAGTCACTGCCTGTGCCAAGGTCAGCACACGGTGCCCTCCATCAGAACAATCTTCTAGTGCTGCTCCAGTGGAACCAGGCCTTTCACCCTGCGCTCCGCAGAGCCTGTGCTGCTCCGCTCCGCTCCGCTCGAAACAGGTCGATGATACATGGCTTCTTAGCAGTGGCAACTCACTCTGGAGAACTAGGGGGGAAACCACAGGCTCAATCAAGGTCAAAGGGAAGTAGTGCTGACCTTTGCTTAGTGTGGGAGGGCTTAGGACGCCAAATCCATGATAAACCCTTTCTGGAACAACGAAGTTGGAGCAGTTTATTGGACAGATTATTAATGACATTTGTTTTGCAGTTCAGATGGGATCTTATGCCATCTCTGCAGAAAATGTTTTTGTAAGAAAAGTTCTAAAACAGTCCTGGACAGTGTTTGCCCAATGGATTAGGAGATGTTGTGTAGAATTATATGACTACTTCAGTAAAAAAAAGAACAGTTAAAACAAGCACTGAAAGGGCTCTGACCCATTTTCTGTGTGATTATCTTGATTGCTGCGACTTCAGGAATTTTAAAAACAAAGGGTAATTTTGTTTTGATTGTTCCCATTTGGTGTATCGCTGATTTTTTAAATTTGTATCTAACATGTTTCTATGTTTGTCTTAATTCTGGCTGTTTCTTGTGACACATCTGTCTAGACACATTTGAACTTATCTGCGTTTTTTCTTATCATAGTTTCTTCTGGTGTGTACACTTGTGTTAAATTTGCGTGCACACACACACACACACACCCAATCACACACACCTGCAAGAGAACAGCACATTCTCCAGTTGCTGTTCTGGCTCCTGGCCTTTGGCTGCCTGTAGGGATTAATTGATAGTGAGAGATAATATATCTGCCCATTATGAGGAAGCTCCAACCTTTCATTTATTACTCCCTGCCTTCTGCACTAAATGTCCTAGGGCACCTGAAAATTTTAACAGCAGCGTCGGACTGTCAAGGTTAACTTCCCCCTTATGTGTTCGATCTGCTGGTGTATTGCAGGCCACTATTACAACAATTGCTTTGATCATTATGTGAGCTTAAATCTAATCCTTACTAAATAATAAGCTCCCAAATCCCCACACTGATTAAAATGTTCCTTTATTAAATAATAAAATGAAATGCAGTTCACACTGATTTAACAAATGTTCAGTGTTAAAGATACAGCATAGCACTGTCGTAAATATAGATCAGCCATGATATTAAAATCACTGGCCTAATATTGTGTGTGTCTCCCTTGTGCTGCTAAAATAGCCCAACAATGGCACAAGGGCTTGGTGTTGAATCTGGTGGCTTTGTGGATGTAATGTACAATTTATTGGGGGGTGGAATAGGTTAAAAATACTTCTGGACCTAACAACAACAAAGTTGCAGGTTCAAACCCCCACTTTCTACATTTGTGCCCTTTAGCAAGGCACTTAACTCTTTGTTGCTCCAGGACTGTCTCTATAACAAGTGATTGTAAGCAGCTCTGTACAAGATAAGGGTGTCTGCCAAAAGCCACTTTAACTTTAGCTATACACTCCCCCTACCCTTTGTTTCACTGCGTCTGGGCCTTCACTTCCAGTATAGGGAACAGTTTCTTCCCTCCAGGCCATTAGGCTCCAAAATCAGAACTATTTCCTTTCTCACTGGAGACACCATCTAAACTATTATAAACAAACAAAACCTGCACCTCAGCTGTGTTTATTTATATTATATCTTTTTTGCTAATCCCCCCCACCCCCTGTTTTCTTTTTTCTTTGTGTTGCACCATTGTCCAAGAGGAACATGGTCTAATTTCACTGTGTACTGTGTGTGTAGCTGATATTACAACACTTTTAATTGTTTGTCATGTTCCTTAAACCATTCCCAAACAATTTTGCTATGTGGCACATTATTCTGTTACAAGAGGCCACTAACGTTAGGGAATACAGCTGCAGAGAAGGGGTGTACTTAGTCTGCAACAATATTATGGCAGGTGGTACACATGAAGGTGGGAAACATCCACATGAATACCAAGACCCGAGGTTTGCCAGTAGATTATTGCCCAGAGGATGAAAAATGCAGAAGAAATCTTCTTCCATTGCCTGTCCAGGTTTTGTGCTCACATTCCTGTTGTGGAATATGTGTAACATGGGCACTCTGACTGGTCTGCAGCTATGCAGCCTCATACACGGCCAGCTGCAGTAGACTGTGTGTCCTGACCACATTCTGTCATATCCTTTTTCGGCAATTTGTGCAACAGTTGCTCTTCTGTGAAATCAGACAGACCAGCCTTTGCTCTCTATGTGCATAAGTGAGCGAACGAGAACTGGGCACCCATGACCCTGTTACCAGCTCACTGATTGTCCTTGATTAAACCACTTTTTCTTGTTACCCTCTACAGCATACAGAGAACACCACATAATGTATATCCTACCATTTTGGAAATGTTTCCACCCGATTGTGCAGCAGTTACAATCTGGCCCTTTTCAAAATCTCTTGGATCCTGATGCTTGTCCATTTTTCTGATTCCAATACAACAGTTTCAACAACTGTCTGTTCAATTGATTTGAAAATGCTGATATAGAAATGTCTGTCTCAGGTTTAAATTTCCCAAGTGATCTGAGTTTTATTTTTTTTGTTGTTGTTCCTGTGTTGTGTTGTTGTTGTGTTCACCTGTGCAAGGTTGTTGATTCCCTCTGTTTCAGGTGACCCAGAAGCTTTGTGCTTTTAATGTCTTCTAATGTTCTTTGTATGTTGCTTTCCCTCATGTAGTCTTGTGTATTAAACCCAGGTTTTGTCATTTTCCTAGTTTTTATTTTATTTATATTTAATAAAAAAATGAAATCTTGGTGAGACTTCACTGAAATCTTCACTGGAAGCTTCACTGAAAACTGACTTCCTCGTGAGCTCTGATGCCATGCATGATTGCTATACTGGCCATGGAGGACCTATGAATGGCCTATGAATGGGGCCACCCAGTCTCTTGACCCTCCATCTGCCATCCCATGAGTTGCAGTCAGTGGTAGTGGCCGGGGCCCTCTAAGTTCTCCACAAGGCTGATGCTTCAGTTTTCTTCTCCTCCTCTCCCTGCCATGCCCTCTTTATGTGTTCCATTACTTTCCCAGTCTCTGTCCCCATCTCCTGTGTTGTCAGTCCCTGTCTCATTCACTATTCCTGTTATTTTAAGCCCATAATGTTGTTAGTACATATCCCTACAGAGGTTCCAGTCCAGTTGTCTGTCCTGTGTTCCTCACTTTTGTAAATACAGATCCATTTTCCCCTAATTTTGCTTCTCAATGTCATATTTCCCATCCAGTCATCAGTCAGCTGTGTCATTAATCAGAAGTGTATTACCACGTTTTCTGCAGACATTCCCCCACCTTGTTCATGTGAGTTGTCTGTTTTGCACACTGGCCCTTTGCTGTTTTGCATGTATACATTACAACATTAGAGCTTCACTTGCTGTTAGACAGAACTATAAAAGCTGTTTTGGGGTTTTGTCTCCACAACTCCCAGCAACAATAAAGTATATGCCAGTTTTACATCATTCAGGATACCATCACTAACAAAAAATATTGAATATATTTTTATTCAAAATTTCAAAAGCATATAACCCATACAGCAATCTGTACAATTGAATTATTCACAGTGTGTCAAAAGAAAAAAATAATTCACTCACTCTCCGGTCTTCTTAATCCTCCCTTTTTGTCAAGATCAGATATACTATTTGTCTTCTCTCAACATACTATTACTAAGAAAAAAAAATACAAAACATTACAAAAACTATATTCATAGAAATACTTCTTCATTTCCACAAACAAACCCTGGGTGGCACCATGAGATCAACTGACCTGATTAAACATGTTCCCCCCCACCCCTCCAATAAATGTCAAAGAAAGGAACATAGCCAATACCAAAGGAGAAATATGAATGGATCACACGCTCTGTAAAAGTTTGTTTTATTTTCTTTTGTTTCATATAATTTTGCAAAACAACAGTACTGACATTGCTTTTTCATTCTCTTATAAAATAGAGGTTTATGTTCCATAAATAGGGCTGATTCAAATACCCAAACTAAATTGTCAATGCTCAGTTGCAATAATTTCAGAAAAAGTGGTATTTTATAATAGTCGATTCATAAAGTCTAGAGAAATATGTGGTCAGGGTAATCTTCACACTCTGACAATGTAGAGGACACATTTAATTGATGAATTTGATTTGTCACAGTGTAATAATGCGTATAGATTACAAAACTTGAAAATATAGTACCACAATATCTGGGGACTTTAAGGGTAAATACATTTTGTAGTCGACTTTTAACCAAATCTATTGACTCCTCTAATATTATTTATATTTTCCAGTCAGTTATTTGTAGATCGCAGTACATGGATGTGTTCAGAAAAAGGCATCACATTGTAATCTCATGATTTGAACCCAACACAGTCTTTGCAACAAAAGCTGATGCTGATCAAACGAGCCACAAATGGTGCGTGAGGAGAGTGAGAGAAATCATGAAAAATCAAACCTTCCCCTAAAGCAATCACAGCTACTGCTCTGAGAATCAAATACTATTCTTTATTTACATACAGTTGTTATGAATACATTAGTTTATCTTTTTTTGTTTGTTTAAAAAATGGGCATACATACATCAAACGGTTTCCTTCTTTCACTTGGTGCCGATAATCAACCCCTGTTGTTAATGAAACGGTTCCTTGGGTAATAAAGTTGAGAGATATATTAATGTCCTCTAAATCCATCTTAAGTTTAGCCATAGAACAGATCCTATACTACAAAACGCATGTACAATTTCTGATACAGCATTTGTCTGATTATAAAGAGGAATGGTGCCAGGAAATAAAGGAAAAAAAAAACAAACAAACAAAACTTACAGGTAAAAATCAGTATTTAGCAAAATACAGTAATTTTTTATTTTCATCTAATATATATTCTACTTTGCAAGAGGGTGTTAAAATTACACTGAATTTAAATGACACTTACACAATGAGCTTTCACCGAGTCAACACCAAATCACATGAATTGGAGTCATTTTGATCAGTACATCATCTGCAATAAAAAGAACGCAAAGTGTTTTTTGACACTGTCCTTTATATTTACCTCACGGAGGTATGCAGTCTCTTGTGCTGCCTGAAAAGGCAGCGAGTGAAGACTCTTAGCACCTACATCTCATAATGCTAACACTGGTCATTTGTATTGTTTGTCACAATCTATACAACGAACTAAGGAAACCTTTGACACTAAACCTAGCCTAAGGCAGTCTATGGGAACTGCCGCTTAATTCTGCTCACTGTCTGAGAGAAATAAGCCTGGATATAAAAGAAGAATGTCCCTCATCCATTGCTCCCTTTCCAACTGTTTGTTATGAAGTGTAATTACTGCCTTATTTCTGGGAGAGGCCCAAAATAGCAAATCTCAAGGCTGTGCTGAACTCTCAAAACTGGACAACAATGAGTCAGACTAGTGCTTTCAGTGGACTTCCTGGCAGACTGCAGCCCATCCTCAGATACAGCAAGCTAAAAGCCTGCTGCTACCGCTGCCATAAAACTTTTAGCTCACACCTGCAAAAATGAATAAGCTATAGGCTATGCAAGAGCCAAGGACATTTTACAGAACTCTGACCAGACGAAATGCACTCAGACGCATGTACAAATGCATGCAAACACGTCAACTGTCTCCCTCTCTCACTCTCTATCCCCCCACCTTACACCCCCCCCTGCGATCATTCTAGGAATAACTTAAGTAACTGGACAGCAGCACTATATTTGTTTAGGTTCTGTAATCCAGCACATTGTATTTTAAAGTGCAGAATTTTATACTTACATTACTGTTCTACATTGGATGAAGCATTTAAGCCTTGCAGCTCTTTTTAGACACAGACCCTCCTTTTTCAAGACAAGTTAAGTGCTGAATTGTCTCTTGAGCTGTTGCATCATTACCATTAGGTTGCATCATACTCAAGTCAGCGAGCAAAATGTTTAGAGCTGATTCAGGATCTGGTGTCTTTTGCTGCTGTCACTCAATGCGAAGACCAAATTACAGCAGGTAATTTTTCCTTCATAAGGTTGAAATAAGAAATTGATCAGAAACATGGTCATAACATGAGTTTAGTCAAAAAAATTTTTTGATGCGTTGGATGGCAAAAACGGTCTAACACTATCCAGACTGTAGGCATGGATGTCAATTGAATTGAATTAAAAATTTAACTGATGTCACTGAGTACTGTAAAGTGAAGAAAATACCAAAAAGGTCAAGTTAGACCTGGCTAAAAAGCACTTTAAAGCCTTTAGAGCTCCAGGAGAAAGTAAGAAGGAAAAAAGGAAACTATGCAACACAGTGGTTTAGGAATGTATAGCTAACAGAGGAAATGACTCATTTAGCTTTATGCAATTTGCTGAATTCTGAATTCAGATACATCTTAACTGGTCCGATCCAACCACAGGATCCACAGCTCAGTGGACGGTACTTTACCTTGCAGGAGGATTATAATGCAAAATGTGCCACTAAACTGCCTGTTTTCAGCAATAAAAAGTCGATTTTCTTCATTGGTCAAGTAAATTATCCAGCCTGATATCCACCGAGCATGCATTTCATTTATTGCAGACAGGACTGAAGGCAAAAAGCCCCTGAAATGAGCAGAAACTGATACTGTCTGCATTACAGCGTTGGCAGACCATCATGTCTGTGGATCACTGATTGTAAATGTTCTGCAACTAAGTACTAAATGTGTCCGTTTCCTCAAAGCTTTTGTTCATTGTTCACCTGTCCTTGAATAAAAGCTGAAAATCCATGCTTCAGCTTCCTGTTAAATTTCAAATCCAGTGTGCTGGAGAAAAGAGCCAAAATGACAACAAAAAATGTCATTCCTTACGGCCAAAATAACTTTCCTTACAGCCAGCATGCAACTGACTGGAATTTGTCTTTTAACAGAAGATGTATAGGCCTGTACATCACCAAACATTCAGCATGGCTTTTGTAAACACTAACTCAAAATGTTATTATAAATGACTTTTTGGGGTAATGCGAGAATATAAATGCTGTTAAAGATGTGACATACATATGTAGCGCACAATACTTTCTGGTCCTCTGTACATCATGTAAATGATAACACAAGGATCACTTCTGTCCTCTTTTTCATCCACTTTGCAAGTCTCTTCACTCAAGGACCCAGAGAGCGAGTGCAGAAATAGATGGAAGGAAAAAAAAAACTGATATGCAAGTAAAAGCATGGATACTTCATGTACCAATTTCATCTTTCAGACTCTTCTAACCAGCCAAAGCCATTCCGAATATATTCTGATGTCCTACATTACAGTGATACTTAATTATGTGTTTATTCATGACTATAAATGGTTTTGCAACCCCTATTTGAAAAGGCAGAAAAAAGAAACGGCTGTTTTTATGCAGGGCGCATCCCACTAAAACATGAAACGTTTGTTAATGAAATGTGTGTTTATCTGCTTCCTGAAATATGCTGAACCTAATAGATTGTATCATATTAATATAAGCTTTGCACTATACAATAAGATGAAGTATGTAAATTTGCGTGTGAATCTGCACAATAAGCTGTTTTACCGAGCACAACAACTGCATCAGTCTTAGTCTCTGCAATTTCAGGGCGGATGGTGTATTCAGATATCGAAGCCGTTTCATGGACAGATCTTTGGCAATTATCGTGTTAATCAGTCATCTCATTATCATTTATTGTGTACAAAACATCTGGCGTCAACGTACGATGTAGAGCACAAACAAATTGAATTTAGTCCTGGCACTATGATAAAACACGGCACAACATACAGAACCATTATTGATTTCAGGGAGAAGGAACAAGTCTGCTCATTTAAATGGCAATATGCTGTGTTAGCTTCAGCTATGTCAACCCTGTTTGTTTTGTGCATTCAATCTGTGAACCAGGGAGGGCATCACATTTCTCTGTAGTCTCCTTGGAACTTGCAGATCTAGAGCTGCTCATACTGTCACTAACTGAGGATATTACCAGTAGCCAAGTCTGCAAACCCAAATTAAATCATTCGTTCAGGTCCAAAACATGCCTGTAATGTAGCTCCCATAGAATTGTTCCCTTGCCAATAGTGCCAAAGGCCCTCAGCGTTTTGACAAAATCCAAATAAAAATAGTCAGAGCACAGAATTCTCAAAATGAATGTGCTATAAATGATACTCTAGGAAAAAAATACACCCCTTTTGACAGTCTGTAGTTTGTTTATTGCCATGCTTCAAAGAAGCCTCTTTTCTTTCTAATTTCATTTATTCCAATGAGATGCTTGTCTTTTTTCTCAGTATGGGGGAGAGGGATGGTTGGCTGGTGGGGGGGACGGGGGGAACTCCTTCGATTTTCCAGAGAACAGATGGTGAACATGTGTTTGTGTTTCATACATAAACATCAGACGCAGGGCCGGACAGCTCTGGCCTTGTGGCTGGCTTTCTCTTTCTCTCTCTCTCTCTCTCTCTCTCTCTCTCTCACAGGAAAGACACGGAGCGACCTCCCTCCCTCAGTGGCATGGTGGGGTACATTGGTTTGAGGATGTGGTCGTTACCTGGGTTGCCGCTACTGCCGCCGTTCTGGTTGGCCGTTTGGTTTCTGATGTCTCTGCGGTTGATGGTGAATGCCGTGATCATCTCGGAGCCGTAGTCCCTGCTGTTGGGCGTGGTGCCGGGAACGTGCCTCAGGTGACCGTCTCCCAGGCAAGTCATGGAAACACGGGCGTCATCGCGGTGTTGCAGCTCATGCTGTCCTTTCCCGGCAGGTGACGGTCGTTGAAGGTGTGCATGTTGATCACGGCGTCCGTCTTCACCATGGCCGGCGGCTGGTGGTGGCGCCTGTGCTTCACTCTTCTCTCGCACGTGAACGACAGTCTGATCTCTTCCACCACCGCACTGCAGAAAGACCTCTTGAGGGAAAAAAAGAGACATGGTGGGGTAGGGAGAAAGCAAAAGAGGAAGTAAGTACACCCATGTCCAATCAGTGTGACGGCCAGACTGCCAATGCATTAACTGTGGGGAGTGGGAGCAACATGAATTGAGGTTAACTGGGCATGGCACCATGGTAAATGATTTTTCTAGCCATTTTTTTAAGCTCTGCCCTTTTACCTTTAAGGCCATGTCCAGGGCAAGCCTTTGTCTAATAATACTTATAATTGGCACAACTGCTCCATGTTCCATTCTGACATCTGCTATGACTGACGGGGGATTCATTTTCAGTGCTCCAATTAGTAATCATCAACTTAAAGACAATGAATGTATGAACTGCACACTGCAAATAGACAAAATGCTTTTGTATAAGTTGCTTAAGTTTTACAACCAATATCCAACCAACACAGTACACTGGACACAAGGGTTCTTAATAATATAAACACTAACATCGTTCTAGCATGAATTGCAGGTGTTTCATTTACAGTCCTGTCAACAATATGAAAATAACAAAATTACCTAAACAAGCAAATAATAAACAACAACAACAGCAGCAACCACAACAGTGACAATAAGAAAAACAACAATGATAAAATAATGCAACACCAAAGATAGATCAGCACCAGGAAAAAGAATGGCTCACGGAGTTGTGATTAGTAAATATTTTGCTGTTATAATAATGTGTTAATTATTCCTGAAGGAAATTACAGGGGACTCCATGTTTATTTTTTACAACAAAGCTCATTAAGCTGTTTAACTTGATCAGTATTCATCAATATTAATTTGTATATTAGGATACATATTAACCCTAATACTGACATCAATTGAGCAGATGGAAATAACAGGTTCTGGCCAAATAAAAACTAAAGGCTAATTATTATGCTGTAATATTGAACAACTTGTCTTTGTTCTAATATAAAACATCTAAAAGTAGAATGAATTATCATGACAGTATTAATCATCATAATGCTATTTTCACAATGCTATTTTTTTTCCACACAGCTGATTGTTGAGTGGAATGTCCTCATAAATCATGAGATAAAAAAAAAAAAAGATCCACCACTGACAATTTTTGGTCACATCTGCATGTTAAAATGGCAGTTTTGGCGTAATCGCCATCACTGCCCATTTCCTAATGTAGCAAGACCTCTTTATAAACTTTTAAAGTTTCATTATTAATTTGTGAGGATATAGGTGTAAAAAAAACTTTTCACATTGCATGAAAATTCTTTATTTAAACTTAAAAAATATATGTCATATGTCAGTAGCAAAAGAAAAGTCCTTGAAAAAACTATTGATTTGGGAAACAACATTTTACTGACACTACGTCTCAAGTGTTCCCATTTCCTGTAAACCCTCTTATATATTCCTTTTTAGTGTTTGGAAAATAAACACTTTAAAACTTGCAGTTTATGTATGAGTCCCTGACTCCCTGCTGACCCACACTTCCCAGACCAGCTTCCTAATGTTTTGTGTTGCATGGATAGTAAAAATTCCAGAAATGTAAAAAAAAAAAGCTACAGTCTTCCATTGCATCGTGACTCACCTGTTCACGCTCTGCTGTTTTTCGTAGTTTGTAGATGAACTCCCCTATAGCCACAAAGACAGAGAGGACCAGGCCTGAAGCAAGCACAATGAAGATGCCACCCAGGTTCTGGATTCCCATTGGGCCGGCTTCATAACGCTCATCTTCCTGACAGCTGCTTCCACTCCACCACTTCTCCTTCAGTATGTGCAGCCGTCCGTCCTCCAGCAAGCTCAAGATGGCAATGGTCACTTTGTCTCTGTATGGAGAGCCTGGTGGAGAATATTTTGGTCAGTCTAATGATTGAGGAACTGCAGGAAGAATCTATTTAATGAACAATATATTATCAGAATTATCTGAACGAAATGCATTAGATTACCCACTGAACACTCAAATCATTTGCGTTACCTATACATTAGGTAGACGCTCTTACAGCGACAATGTAAAAGGAGGAGGAGAATGTAGCATTAGGAGCCCAAGGGCTCTTTCTGATGCATCATGGGGTGCTTGCCCAAGAAAGGGATCAAACCCTTTTCTATCCGGAGGAGGGCGAAGGTGCATACTACACTATACAAACCAGAATGGCAGTAATGTGCTCATTAAAAAGTGAGAAATTGAATTATCTAGAGCTGGAATATCATGTGTGCCTTTTTTGATATAAGCAAAAAGGGAAAAAATAACTGCAAGACTGAAACTTTCTAATACAGAAAATAAATCACATAGAAATCCATAATGTAACTTCCTACATAATTAATGAAATAAAAATGTAACTGTCCTTTATATGGTGGACCAAATGCATGAGCAATTTTACCTTTGGGGGTGCCAATGCCGTAGCCTTTGCTGTCGATAATGCCTCCAACTTGTGTTAGGTTACAGTTCCTCCGAGTCACATATTCAATGGTTGTAGACTCCATCAGCAGGGCATAGTCAGACTTCAGGACCCTTTGAATACCATCTTCAATCGACTTGACGAGTGACGTGCTCTGTTTACTGCTCATGAAGGCCCACATCTTCTCAAATGTTGAGACTCTGGATTTCTATAAAAACGGAGAAAAAAAACATTTGGCATCATTTGGCATTCAAGTCTCTCAGGAAACTACTGGCCACTTGTTTATTTTGTCTTCCTCATCACAATCTGATGCTTTGTACCAGCTGTACCAGCTGTGCCAGCCAGACGTGCTGTGGACTGCATAGCTGTGTGCTTGTTTAACAATGTCGCTTGGCCAGAAGTTGTTCACGAATATGCAATATATGCTGTTTAAAGGGTCAGTCATTGCCCCTTAGCATCCATTGAGATAATAAATGAAAGACTGTAGAAATATATTCTAAAGTGAGTACTGATTGCAACAAAAAAATGTATTGTGTAAAAATGAGCAAGCAGCATCCCTACTACACGTTAGAGTTCTGCGTGGGACTGATTTTTCATCCCGCTCCCGCAAGTTACTGTCCTGCTGCCTCCCGCTCCCGCAAAAATGTATATATTTCCACCCGTTCCCACCCGCATCTGTTCGGGTTTGTCCCGCTCCCGCCCTCTGAATCCCGCAAGCAAAGGTTGTGCCAAAATACCAGACACATTTTAAATGCTCTAGTATCTTGGCTTTTAAATATTAAATATGTTACCAAATGTGTTTGTTGCCGTACAGGACTTTATGAAACATTGGCTATATTATGTGAGCATGACTCCGACTCCAACAACGCTTCTAACTAGGCTGCAGACCTGAATTAAAAATATCTAATCAGGCTCAATATAAATACTTCACAGTCAAAGAAATATAGGGAAACACTGAAATTTGTAGCGCGGCCTCATTGCACTTCCATTCTGCCACCTGGCGTCCCAGAAATTCCTGCGCAACGCAAACATCTGCAGGCTCGGCCGCCTACTACAAATGTTGTTCCCCACATACAAACCAACTGTAAAAGGTTTTCAAGGAAAATGTAAACTTTGCGGAGTCCAGAGAACAATTTCTTTGTTCTGCTCTCGCAAACACACCACTCTACTTCCGCCCGCTCCCGCATGAAACTCTCAAATGTAAACCCGCGCCACATATTTTAACGCCGTGTCCTGTGGGTCCCACAGGCAACTACACGTATATAGCTTGGCAATATATCCTTATTCATAGCGCAAATACAAGTACTCATACACACACACATATACAACAAACACACGCATACACACCTTATACACACCTACTTACACTCACAAACACACACACACAAACACACACACACACACACACATACACACTTTCACACAGATGATTCAAATGAGTAGTTAGTTTCGCCTGGGCTTTGGCTCCATAACAGTGAGATTTTCCAAGTTGGCAAAACACAGTGGTGTTGTTGACATTGTTCTATTAACCTTGAGCACCTGTTATTCTTTCCCTCCCTCAAATGCTGTTTTCCCTGGTGTCTCACAGAATAATTGAAATTGGCTGGGAATTGTCTCGTGCCTTGGACTATTTAAAAATGAATAAGCACTAGAACGACACTGCTGACACTGATTCAAGCAGCTTCATCCCCCCCCCCCCACCCCCCCCTTTAAATTATGCATTCATAATCTATTCTCAACATTGCCTTGGTTGACTTACTGCACATAATAAAATGGTGAAAGGTGGGGAAAAGGAGAGGGGGGATGTGAAAAAGCAACAACATCTCTAATCTGGGAAAAAAAGGCTACGCTGCGTTGGATTAATAGGGCCCTACTTGATTTGCAGCGAGTTTAAATGGCATTTCATGCTATTCTACAAGGAGGTCACGTTAGCTACCATAGCTAATCACAGATAATTACTGGCTCAATTCCATCAAGCATCTGAATTCACACAAGAGAATTACAGAGTGTGAGTGCTCTTTGATTACACTCAATAAAATGTTAAATTAACATTTCATGTTTTAGGCTCGGTGAGATGATCTTCAGTTCGGCTCTTGCAGACATTTGACTGCCAAGTTTTTTGACTGCCTTCCTTTAACTCATCCTCCCAGGTCAAGCTCATTACTCCTCTAGTTGCTGATGAGGAGGAAGTGAAACCATTGATTGTTTAATTGCAAACACCTTTCTCTCTAATGTCCTTGTTTTTGATACTGCAATCGTGCACCACACACCAATGAATGTAATGTTTTAATTGACTGAAAACAGAATATTATGGAGTGGGAACAAATGGGTTGTACATGTAAAACTTCACTAGTTCCTTTATTAAAGTCAAACTGTGATCGGGATGTTTGGGTATTTTAGATTTCCTTACATCCCTTCCTCGCATCCCTTCTTTAACATGAATCGCATTGAAAATGCTGAGGTCCGCTTCCGAGTTATGAGAAAATACATAGTAAGTTGGGGGTGAGGGACATTATAGCATCTGGGCAGCAAAAACTAAAGAACCACATCCTGACTGCACTTATAAATATGCAATTTCTAGTGTAAGGTCACCACATTTTAAGATATTTCTGGCAGAGGAAAAACACAAATAATAAAATAAATTCAATGAAAAATCCTATTGGGAAAAAAGAAACTTCACAAGAAAAAAAATCTTTTGGAGGAATATTTGAAGCAATCTACAAAGGTGGAGGAGATGAAGAATTTGCCTTTGCCGAGGAAGTTATGATCTAACTAGAAAATGTCTTTTATGGAATTGTATTGATTTTTTTGCCTTCTTGTTCAGTGTTGTATTTTTTTTTTTTTAAGTTGGCTCAAAATCTTTTTGTTAACATCCTACTGTTTTTCAACTCGGTGCCAATGAAACACTACACATAAGGGAACATCCATTGACATTATTGTTAGCATGAAAACAGGCTAATTTATTTTGCAAGGCACACATTCAAATTCACACCCACTCGTCAGTTTTTTTCCAAAAAAACAAATACACATTTCACATGTAGGTGCAGTGGACCATTTTACCTTGAAGAATGACATAGTTGCTCCATCTTTCACTACGCCGTACTCGATCTTGGTCTGTTTGGCCAGGTCGTCAGCTGAGTCAACAGGTGAGTCCATTCTCTCCACAGTGAGGAAGGCGGCCAGATTGGCTGTGTAAGAGGAGATGATGATGAGGGTGAAGAACCACCAGATGCCTCCTATGATCCGTGTGGAGAGTGCTTTGGGCATCAGCTCAGAACCTAAGACGAAATCAATAGTTGATTATGGTCTTGTGCACCAACTTTTAAATACAGCAATAACAGCAGTAGAACGCTGATTTAAAAGCACTGTCAAGCATTGAAATACAGCCAGCATAAGGACCTTGGAGTAAGTGCCAGGAGATGGATGTTACATATTCGCTGTAACTTGCTGAAGCCAAAAAGAATGCAGGAAAAATCAATAAGACATATCGAAGAATCTGGCAGGAGAGAATAGTCTGAAGTGCAAATAAAATTTAATAAAACGCCTTTAATTGGCTCTATTTGCTTTTTCAGTAATTGGCTTTCCATGCAGTATTGAACTTAATGTGGAAAGACGTCAAGACTGAAATGATAATACAGTATCTGCATATATAAATAAATGTAGACACTATGGCAATATGGAACTATTGCAAAAAAT
>JBBMFX010000007.1:12780528-12792251 GCA_037832545.1 Rhabdalestes septentrionalis | reverse complement strand
TTTGTTATAGAAAAACAAGTAGCAAAGAGGGACTTCAAAGAGGAACCAACTCCATATGAAAGTCTATGTGTCTTAATGCAATGTCATGCAAGTCCCTGTTGGTGTAATGGTCAGGTGTCCCATTACCTTTGTCCATATAAGATGCTGTAAGCACTGATGCGCACAAAAACAACAAATTTTCAAAATAAAAGGGTTGCAATAACTTTGTTGCATAATAAACACATGATAAAATAATTGTCAGTATTAAGTAAATGATGTGTTCATACCTGATATTAAAGTGTTAATAATATACTGTTAATATTATACTATTTTGCTAAACACCTACCGGCATGTAACAACTGCTGCATCTGAAAAACATGCTTTTATATCTTTCTATCATCATGATCCTCACATGATCTTGCCATTTGAGTCTTCCTCAAAATGAAATATTAGACACTAACTGTCTGCGTCACACTCTGCATTTTTACAAAATGACACTGCTGCAAGCTGATGTTCTCCTATTTAGAGGAAAGCAACAACAACAAAATAGCTGCAAAAACACTTAGTAAAGTGCACTATTCCTAGAATACTCTTGATTCATTTCATAGAACTATTATTTCATGGCGAAGTCAGGTTTAAAAGGAACTGTTTAAATTGATCCCTTGTTAAAGAAAACAGGAGCAGCAGCAGCATCAACAATAACAGTCAAAAAAAAAACCTGGGAAAAGAAGTGCGGAAAGTAGCAGGGAAGTGAGGCGTGCTGTCTGCTAGAACCAATAAGCAGTTTTGCCAGGGAGCAGAGAGAGGTGTTTCTTGTTGCCTTTGCCTTTGTGCTCTCTATAAACCTGAACTATGTGTGAACTACTTACAGTATATTTGTGAACAGAGGTAAATTGATAGGAATTCGAGGCATTTTGAAGGCAAAGCAGTAGAGGACTCGCGGCGAGTCTCTTATTATATATATCCTCACAGGCACAGACTCACCACAGAGAAGTCTCCGTTCATCACTTTACATGAGCTTAAGCATTTCATTACTCGTTCTATCTCCCCTGCCTATTTTATTATGCCTGCTTCGTTTTGGGGGCATCATTTGCTAATGTGTGCCCATGAGGGGCATGGGGAACAACAGCATCAGGCCTCTGTGTCTCTAATAGCTTCTCTCTTCCACTAATTCTGTGAAGCCGCAACAAAGTGCAGAGGGAAAGGAAAATAATTCAAATGGCATTCATGCAAATATGTGTGTAGAGGCAGAGAGCAATGACTGCATGGGTAAAAAAAAAGTGCTTGGAAAAAAAGAAGGGGAGCTGACCATGTTAAATGTGGAAAACTAGGCAAAATGTAATTCCCAGGAAACAAGAAAAGAGTGGTACTGATTAACTATGATCATCATCATTAGTCCTAATTCCTGGAAATAAAAGCCTGGTGCATTTCTATTTAAATTCTATTTAAATTGTTCAATGAGATTTTTTATATAGCACTATACTAAGTAGCACATAGTGTATTCCTTAGGACGAAAGAAAACACACATTTGATCATTTTTACTATCCACTTTAGTATTTTAATGGAAAAATTCAGTAATGCGTTTATTACATTGCAATAGTATCCCAAAATAAATGCATCAACTTGACTTTTAAGGTTTAATATTCTAGAAACAAGAACATTTTTGGGTGTTCTATCTCAATAGAAGAGTGGGGAGAGAAAACTGAATGAGCTGTATTGTTTTGATTTGTGATGGAGGGGGAGTCTATGAATAGACTGAACAGATTTGAAAGTTTTCTCAGCAGTGTGTCAGCATAATGCCAAGGCAGAGTCACAGTCTTTTGTGCGGTTCTGATCCTAACCTCAGCTCCATGCCAGCTACATGAAGAGACGGTCCCTGACGGAAGTTGTGCTTCACAGAAACAAAATATACTGATACCCTTCCAACCTGCCAGAGCATGTGACAGCTGTCTGACACCTTTCCTTCCCCCCTGCACTGCCAGAGAGCATGACAACATCTTTCTACATTGGGGAAAGTCTGAACTCCACATGCTGTTGATGGAAAGGGGTTTTGCTGGAAGCGGGCACCACCTCGTACTGCTGTCAGCTGAAGTTCTTTTTGAAGAGGGTGTTATAAGCAGGCTCGGAGTAGTTGCAGAGATAGAGATGTATGGAGAGTACTTTACCTTGCTGCATGAGGGAGCCAACGCCGAACCAGAAGCTGTTGAGGAGTGTGAAGTTGTTCTCCACCACATCAGAACTTGGGTTACATGGGTGGGCGTCATACCACTCATAGGGGCTGAATCTGCAGCCAAAGAACACACAAGCATTATCCCTGTGCAACAGAGACTCTACTAATTTTATGACCAATTAATCTGGAAGCAGGAGACACTCCATCAGTTTTAATGAAATGGATTTTCAAGCTATTTGATTTTGTTTGTATTAAATTCTTGCATGGTCTTTGTACATTTTAATAGTGGCAGTTTAAAATTTGATAGGAAAAGGGGGGTTGTTTATTCAGAGGGCAACTTATCTTCAAACTGGTCCTCAAGCCCCCCACGCAGTTTGAGTTTTTGCTCCAGCCCAACTCACAGTGCACACAGATGGCACAGAAATGTGGACGGTCTGGGGGGCCCTAAGGGAGGTTTACTGACTACTTCTCTAGACTATGCATGGATAGAGGAATGTAACAGTTCAGCATTATTTCACAGATTTACTCAATTAGTAATTCTCTTGACATTAAATATAAAAGACACATGATACTTGTGCCTATTTCAATACACACATGCCAGGTTTTGCACCAAATATGCTTACCACCAGTTCTTTGTTTTCATAGAACCCAGACTGAGGAAGTAACCAAGGTCATTAAAAAATATATGTAAATAGCAATCTTTTGTATTATGCATATATGTTATAGGATCACCTTGGAATTAACAGGTTAGATTAACCAGGTGTGATTTGAGGACCTCCAGGACTGGAGCAGGGGAGCCATGTACTGAGAGATGAGGAACAAATGAAAAGCTATTTGACTACTGGGGTCTGTTCAATTTTTGACCATATTAAATTATATTGGCCAATATTATCTATTACAGGATTTAGTATTTGTCACAAAATCTTCATATCAGTTGGGCTCTGGTAATGTCATAGCTAAGTTACTGTTTATATTTCAGGTAAAAAAGGCATATGTGCATCCAGTTTAATGTATGAAACATTTACTACTTTGGGCTTTGTATAGAATGAGAGTCTGCACAAAGGGTTTGCATTTCACGTTGCCTGTAACATCTAAATTAAACAAGGCAGCCAAAAAACGGATGAGAGACAACATTTGTATCGAGGGACTTAGTTAAATAGAATGAGAGGTGACAAATAAGAACCACAGCAGTTGCAAACCTGTCATGGATGATATACTGAGCATTGCTGCAGGTATTTATCCTAAGACCGCATGTTTCCCACATAAGGTGTGGATTATGGCTTAGAACGCTGGATGCTTTGTGCATGTGTCTATTCAGAAGATCCGAGAATAATCTTTTCTAGGTTGCTACACAGCTGTGGCTAGCTGATCGTTCCAGCTGTGTTTGATTTCAAACTGGGGCTTTTCAGTAGTCCTGCCCCACCCAGGCCTCCAGGAGTGTCCTGGATTCAAAATACTTAACTCCAGTCTGAACTCTAGTTTTATTTATTCCTTAAAATAGAATATATATTACATATAGTATTTTACACATAGACTTAAATAAGATTTAGAAAGGCATGACCAGAGAACCAAGGGTGTGATGAAGCATGCTCAAGATGTTGCCTAATCACATTCAACTTCTGTCTGTCAACAAAAATCAGAACAAACTTGAATATTCGCAAAAAAGAAAGCACACCCCCCCCACCCCTCTCTCACATCTCTGTTTTTTACTTTCTCCCACTCTCTCCCAAGCCTATTTAGGTCAGAGGGCATTAAAATGCCATCTGGTATAAACTGGGGACATAAAATGAATAGCGCTGCATATAAAACTGTCTGTGCACCACATTAAAGGGAGTTTTAATATGCAAAAGACAAAGACACATATTTCAAACAGCTTCAGAGTCATACAGAGCATTGCCTGCTGATCATAACTAGGCACAGCCCTGCATCTGTTAAGCATTTAGGAAAGACAAATGTCACACAGTAACAACCAATTGATTGTAATGTCCCATATTGTAATATTCAACATGTCTGAGGCTCTGCCGCACATTCAACTTCCACCTGTTGTGTCAGTAATCCAGAAAGGCTGTAATAGTATACGGTAACAATTAGAAAAGAGAAAAAAATGGAGTAATTTGTCTTCCTCCTCAGTTTCTAAGCCCAGACACTATAGAGGGTCCTGAAGCGCTAACTCCCAGAAAATTGAAACTTGGGCAATGTGCAGGTATTTGAGAAGATAAGGAGAGGAGAAGCAGGGAGAGAGGACACGTCCATTATTACACAGTTGCTGGAGCGTGAGTGCTTATCCACACTGGTGAGGTATTGGAGTCTTAAATTTTAATCTATATTCCATTGGCCATTTTTTTTCATTTTTGCTTTTTTTACCCCTTCAAATTCCAAATGTATATTTTCCAGAGCATAGCCAGTTTATTGAAGCAGTACTATGAGGGATTCTTACCACCCCTTAGTTACATCCTTAAAACGATTCTTGAGTTTAAGGGCCATGATAAGAGTGCACTCGGGATACCAGATTCGTTTTCACATTCGAGGCTCAGTTTGCTGCAATTTCTTTCCATTTCATGGACCTGTGGGCATCTGAGGTAGCTTTGTATACATTTCACCAAAAACCATTGACCTCAAAATGTCAGCATAAATAATAGTCATTTTGAGATAATCTTCATTTTTCCGTGTCATGACTGCTGAAGAGAGACAGGGCGTTCCGACCTAAGGCAGTCTCACACTCATGCTCACATCCCAGAGCACCGGGCATGATGTGCAGAATGTGCACAATAAGCTTTGAAGATCTCTGAAGGGTATTGGGCACTTCTTCAAAGCAGCAGGTGATAAATGATAAAAAAAGTTTTTTGTTTTTTTACTAAATGTGACTGTTTTTGATAAACTGAAAAATGGTGTACAAAAATACTGAACTGTAGTAGGCCTGTCATGGTTACAGAAGTTTAGTCTAATCTAATTGAAATATAAATAGCTCCAATTAAAAAAAGGATTTGTCATTTTTCTGCAATCTTTTTGCAGGACTTTGAATGGCCATTTTGCTTTCAAGTTAAAAGGCTTGATGTTTCTCGCAGCTTTTTAAGTGAACCTGTGCACCATGTCATATCACTGTTACTCAGACTGTGTGAGAACAGAGGCAGTTTCACAAATGCCACATCACCTATTGTAAAATCTCTCTCACTTCACACCAGTCACCTACTCTTGATTGCACTGTGTCTCGCGCAAAACACCTGGATCCTGTAATATGTCACTGTGGAGCCGAGTTGAGAAAATCTGATTGGTTACGCACACCATGTGCTCCAGCAAAAAAGAGGTTTAACTGACAGTATAAGCTTCGGCCACATCATGCCTTTGTGACTATTTTGATTCGTAAAAAAAAATAATAATTGACTCTTACTTGAAGCACATTTTTCTTTCCTCAGAAAGCGGAAACAGGCTTCCAGTGCTCTGATATTGCATCATATCCAGGCAGAATTGCTGGCAGGAAATTGAAGGTACTGGCCACCTTAATAGCCCAGCAGTCAAAATAATAGCGCTACTGCAAAACTGCATTTTATGTGCTTTCGGTACATTATTGAAAGGAAACATGTCCAAAGACAAAAAAAAAAAAAGAAAAGACCTGATGAGAGCAGCTGCCACCTCTTGAAACTCACCACCCAGGCAATCGTTCATTTCCTCCAAAATTAACTCAAGCACCACTCATCACATGGCTCTGAATGTGTCAGCAACAATGGCTACCCGGGGGGAGCAAGGTCTTGAGAGAGGCAGCTCCTCAGCAGTTCAGCACAGCGAGCCATGAGGGTTCACACATCGGCACACTTTTCGTCTGTTAACCCAAAAGGGTCGTGAATGGTGATGGAAACATTTTCAGTTTCACTCACCTGGCAATAACAAATAGAACACAGCTCACGCCCAGATAAGCCAGCAGGATGTAGACCCAGATGTCAGGGGTCATGGGGTTGAGGAAGGAGAAGAAGCCGCTGTTGGTGCTGTTGGGCCGTCGGTACAGGATACTGATCCCAGTGTTCATGAAGGGCTTAGAAAAATCAATCACTTTCTCCCGTACAAAAGTGATTGTTAGAGGAGCTACAGCCAGATCTGCTTTCTGTTTGGAAAAGAAGGGTGAAAAAAGAGGATACAATTCAGATTATTTTATTTAGAAACGAACTGAAAAATGGAAAGAAGTGCCTGAAACATGAACATCGCGTGCAATTTACTTATCCTTTAAAAGTCTATTAGTTATGACTGTCAGTTTTGGGTGTACCCTTTAAATGTAATAGAGTAAATGCATAATTAATTAGATACATAACTGCATAATGAATTCCATTTACATTCCATTTACATTCTGAATTGACCGAGTCTGCATTCCTATTTATCCAGGTTTGTCGCAATATTGAGGAATGAAAAATATGACAATAAAAAGCAGGTTTCATTCTTCCACAAAAGTTTATTTCTTTCATAAAATTCAAATTGTAATAAAATGATATTTACTATTTCCAAATGAAGTGGATCTTATAATCAGTTTGAAAGGATTTTGTTCCCTCTGTTTCAGTGCATTACAAGTGATTAATATGGTATTTCATCATATTGTTTTTTACTGATGTCCCTCAATTAAACTCCTTGAAAAGCATATATTATTTCTATAATATTAGTTATATGTGGTTGCCTGTGACACATTTAAACCATGTGAAATAAAAGACATACTAAATGTGTGCAAACCATGGTCACCAACAAGCACACATTTAAAACAGCACAAATCAAGTTTCTTCACATCAGCCCCCTAGCGGTGAGGAAGTGGCTCAGACTGTTTTTGTTATTGAAATGTAACCTATTAAAGATATTTGAGTGTATTTGCATTTAAAATAGTGTGTAATATATGAGGATTCTATGTGAGACTTATCTAGCTCTGTAGCTAAGAAAGGGGGAGCACAGCCAAAGGTAGTTGGAAGCTCTGTGTGTGTTTCTAAGCGTACAACAGATGACTGGCCATGTCACGCTGCCCATGAACAAACCCACAGCAAATCTGTGCCATGGGCAGTCAAAGTCAGTTTTTTGCCAAGGTGATTCAACTGTTGACACGAGTGGCCTAGTTTCCTCGCTGCAACTATTGCTTTTTTCTTCTTCTTCTCCTTCCCCTGTCTATAAATTGCAGACGAAGGGAAGTGTTCAGTGGCACGTGTCTGGCTGCATATTTAGAAGGTCACCATTTACATCGCCTCGCCCTGCTTCCCTCTCTCCAGGGTTGGACAGGAGGTTAATGAAACCAGCTGCTTGGCTCACGCATGGCTGCATCCTTCCCCCAACATGATGGAATCACAAAGGAGTTCAGAGCTCCTCTTGCTGCATGGAGAATGGGATTCAACACTTGCTCTTACAGGACATTCCAATAAATTCCTTTTCTTTCATCACAGCAATCCTACTGCTGATCTTTCTTGGCTCTATTTGACAGCGATGGCCTCTCGCAGTGCCTGAAAGTCACTGTATTTTCTGTCTTCGCATTATTTCTCCTGTCATGCTAGTCATGTGCATCACAGTCGCTTTCAGTGACTCAGATCAACTGGTTTAGCACACCAATAATAGACAGCACTTTCAAGCCTTAAACAGCTCTTTGTTCAAAAAACACACTTTGACCCATGACTGACTTGTCTTGGAATGACATATCAATAGGCCATGTGGACCAGGCATAGCTCTGTCTACTCAGAGCATGAGTGTGAGGAGAAGAGGCTGCACGGTGACTGCCAGGACTCAGGAAAATGGCGTAAAACTGCATGAAGTTGTCTGGATTACCAAAGTGCACTCTTATAGCCACAGTGGTTAAACACCTGTCTACCAGCCAGAGAAACTCACAGAACTAGAGACAAGAGAAAGGGAGGGAAATAGGGAAAGGGGAAAAACACAGATAGATAAAATGCCTGTCTGACAGTGAGGCCATGGAGAGCTCATTAAATATTTACAGAAAGTATACAAGGATTTCCCTTTCTTCCATCAGCCCACTGCGACTATTCCACCAACCTGCCATTCAAGCAGTTAACCGACCTGCAGGGCTATCTGGCAGTCTCCTCTGAACTTCTGACACCTGATGACTCGGTGGCAATATTGTGTGCTTTTACAATATAGCTAAAGCCACACCATCTCCACAAAAGTAAGAGTGCTACATCCATTCAGGGCACACTCAGGTTTGTGCCACTTCACCTGCTGCTCCACAACTGCACAACTGATTATATAACTAATGGCACTAATGATCTTTCAGAAGTCATTTTTTGGCCACATTTAACTAGTAAAGAGAGCAGCCGGATAAATACCATAACTATTCATTACAAAACATTCCAAAAGAGCACCCAGTCTCCCAGTATATTCCCAGAGACAATGAGATTATGCTGGCATGTAACCTTCCAGAGTGAAGATTAATTGGCCCGACGCTAACAAATGATGTGCTAAGCCAGTTATTAATACCGGTATGGTGGCATGATTAATGGGATCATCTATTGTAACTAAATCAACTTTAACAAAGCCTGGTGCATCACTTAGCACTTTCCACACCAAGCCCTTTAGCTTTGTAGTGGACTTTGCAAAACAAGCTATAGAAAAATATAGAGCCATCTACTACAGGATAAAAGTTATTTTGTATTAAAGGGCACATATCCGACTTTTTTGCAGTTTATTTCTTCCCCTGGTTCGACTTAAAATTCCTGTGTGGGATAATTGTTTTACTTTACCAACTGAACTGTTTTTGGTTTTGTGACGTATGTAAATGACCTCTGTTCTGATTGGCTGCTCATTACTTCACATAAAAATAGAGACTTCCATATATCTGTGGATTAACTTTGTGAATGGGCCTTTTACAAATTTTAAACATCTGAATGATAATACTATATAAGAATTAAAAAGAAATTGTGATTTTTTCATAATATTAGACTTTCCGGTTTGAATCTCCTGACAGTTTTCTCTCAGGTTCCGAGCCATGGTTTTTCTGTCTGACATTTTTGGTCAGCCTAAATGTGGTGCTCGGCTTCTCAGGACAAGCTGACCTACAAAGTCGAGTAAAGTCTGACACAGAGTCGTCGTTATTAATCCATGAACATTCACATTCGCAAGTCTATAATAAACATAATACATACTTGCTGTGCACATTACAGTGTAGAGCTAGTGATTTAATTTAGTAATACAAGAATTGATAATAAATAAACAGAGCTGATTAATCTCTTTGACAGAGTTCATGAATAATGTCTCCCCTCTGTTTCATATGTGCTTAGAGCAAGAACCCTCAAACCACAGAGCAATACTTCTCAAATGAGAGAAACGGCTCCAGTGTGTTGGTAAATAGAGACCAGTTTATTGCAGGGTGCTTTAATGTGATAAACTGGATGAGTATTTTTGATTTATTTCCAATGCATTATCTTGACAGAAACCAAGGAAACAACAACAATTAAAGCAAATACACTCTTTGAAGGTCCAGGCTATTATGTTCTGAGGGAATGAGCAATGAAATCACTAACACCATAGATTCCTCTTCAAAGATTTGAGATTCCCTGAGTTAACTCACACAAAACCAGTCTATCTAGTCCAGCCTCTCGTGGCAATCCGGGGTCAGCTCTCTGAGCTTGTTCCTTAGTTTGCTTTTCAGCTCTGCTGATTCCAGATCAGCTTATCTATATAGACAGCAGCAAGAAAGGCACTCAGCCACAAAATAGAGCTCCTAAAAATACACACAGCACCTTTGATACCACAGAAGCCATTTGATAAGGGCCAAGAATACGGGTGCCAAATCCATTGCAGAGATTACGAGGATGAAGTGATTTGAGAAATGGGAATACTGGAGAGGGATGGATCTTTACAGAAAACTAGCATCAGTGAAACAAAGTGATCTAGGAAATTTGTTTTGCCTGTGAAATGTTGAGAGCTTGAAATATCTTTGCATGCATAAAAAGTACTTTATTATGTGACAGATATAAAAATCACATGAAAAACAATTGCTGTCATCCAGTATAAGTTGTATATCACCAAGATCTTAATAGCAGTTAAGATGATGCCCTATAATACATTGTTGTCTGGGTATCTCCACCTTCATGGACAGAAATGTAAATTATAAATGAAGTACATTAACATCTCATCAATATATTTCGTGTTTTATGGGTGCTCTTGATCCATTCTGTGTCTACATAATTGATAAGAACAACACTTTGCCTCTCCTACAGTATATTAATGCTACATTTAGGTCCAAGCAAAACTCAGTAGTGGACACAGACACACACCTCTCTTTGACTGTACCTGCCATAATCTCCTTGTTCCTCTCAAGGTGACTGTTATCAGAGCGGATCTGGCCGGATCTGGCCGAAGCACAGGGGAAGATTAAGTGCTGCTGCAGTAGCTCACCTCTCGCAGCCCTTCTAGCACCTTGCCATTGACTTCCACTATATGACTCCGTCCACTAAATGCCACTTAAGCTATTACAACTTCTCAGCCAGTGCTGATCTGGGAGGGTGAAAGGAAGGGAAAGGGGAATGGGATGAGAGCCACTTTGCAAATGCCAGCACAGCAATGCCATGCTTGTCTCCAGAGCAGAGGCCCCCAGGTCAGCAGGACAGGGACAGCGGGTGATCCAGGGGGAAAGACGGTGGGAGGTGGAAGGAGCTTGAGCCTCGACATTACTTGTGCTGGCTCAGATGAGCAGTATTCGCTGTGGCAGCACTCGCTGCTATCTGGCCCAAGAGTATCAATGTGTCTTTTCACCTTTGCAACTTACAGTTCCAGAGGTAGAAACTAGGCGTAAATAGATCTCACAAAAGTTACCCTTGAGAAGTGGGAAAGTTTTCTTTTGGTTTGCTACAGTAAATATTATATATTGCTATGTATTTAATGCACCATAAATAGTCAATTTAAGTGACTATAAATTGTACCACTCTGATATTAGTACAAAATGCTGAAACGGATATTGGAAAACACAGAACTGAATGCAGGGCTGCAAAAGAATGGCATAAATCATGATAATATCATTAAGCATCAACAGCATCAATAGAGTGCCTGACTATTTATATAAAATATACATATATTTTTTGAAGTATTTGTCCGAATACCATATTTGTAATAAAACATGTTATTTGTGCCTTTCCGAATACCATATTCGGGTTCAGCTCCACCCCTAATATATATATATAGTACATGTTATGAGTGAAGATAAGTCAAATGTATGACAGTGGAATAAAAAAATATGTCAGTTATTTATCTTTCATATATGTGTTATATCAATGCAACATACCATCATATAATACGTACTATACATCTATAAGAAACATAACTGGTGTCACAAACTTCACAAAAACCCAACTTAGAACACACAACTACACTCAACGACACCGATAATAGAATTTATGGAAAAGGAATGCTCCATATTGGGCAATATTCAGTTGCAGTATTTGCACAGGTGCAGAAAATGATGTAGGGTCCTCTGTAAAATTTATGCTGTAACATGGGGAGTTACACAATAAGTATTTCTTAATTCTAAGGACTTGATTTTCACGGTCAGTCAGAAGCGCAGTCCTCTTTGGGGGAGGGGCCAGCGTGAAGCGCAATAATCGCAGCAGGA
>JBBMFX010000007.1:12741815-12757618 GCA_037832545.1 Rhabdalestes septentrionalis | reverse complement strand
TATATATATATGTCTTACCAGTGCTGTCATCATACACCACGGTGGCTGTTTTCCACTTGAGGAACTGCACCAAGTCCAGGATAGCATAGCTGAGAGAGGAGTAGTCTGGATACAGGTTGGCGTAAAATGTGTCTCTGTTGTCCATGGGGTGATGTTTCCACCGCACCTGGATGTGTGGCCCCTACAGGGCATTGCAAATCGAATGCACCGCATTTGACGAGGAGCTATGAGAGGGCCCAAATATGGCCACTACCCCTAAAGACAGCTGGTCACAAGCTGGCAAGAGCAGAGGTCAGGTTAAGACTTTGAGAAAAATGAAACATCCGTGAAAGGAATTCTAATATAACTCTTCCAAGTCAAGTCAACTGAACAGAACTGCAAATATGGAAATTAGAACTGTCACTACATTACCAATCGAGCAATATATTGTGACTGACAAAGATAATTAAAAAACCCTATATAAAAATAATACATAGAAACAGTGAAAATCACAGGCACAAAGTATATATAAATTAGTGGGTCTAATGGTGTTTGTTTTGCAAGAGAAGCCAATAGGAGAAATGTTTAAACCTTTTTGCAGTAAGAACATAAAGTATCGTACAAACTGCAGCAACTCATAGCCAGTTAATTGTAAACATTGTCTTAATCAGTGTTGTTTTTTGTGAGTTACTATGGTTGTCCAAATTGCAATTTATGACAATATTCCACCTTCCATGTCTTTTTGAATTTCATGGTACAACATTAAGAATGGGAAATAGGTCATCTTGACTAACTATCTTCAAAGAACATTCTTATTAGGGTTCAGCCACCTAAAGAAGTGTGGTATAATAACTGAAGAGACTCATTTGTCTAATGAGAATTTTGCAATTCATGAGTGCAGCTGGACGAATGCTACTCACCTTTCCTTGAGGCTTCAAAGCTGTCATAGATATTAATCCTCTGGATGTCATATGTTAGTGTTGTATTTGGCAGTAATGTCCTGTTTCTGTTGATGTTATTTACAGCAAATTTAAAGGCGAGCTCCTCTGCACTGACGAGTGGGACCGGCCCCTCTGTCTGTTCAAAAATCCCTCCTGTGAACCAAAAGAGAGAAAACCAAATCAGCATGGCCTAAACCAGTCAGAACTGCATTTCAGTGCTACATCTAAACCTCTGGAGGTACTTTGGACTTGGTAGAGTTGCTACTGAACTGAGCTGTGTACCATAAGGCACCACATTTGATTTGCTCAGCAAATAGAAGGAGCCTCTTTGCATTCGGAGCCGGAGCTGGTGAGTTTCAACTCGAGCTTTTAAAGTTCAGAGCCATAATGAAGATGAGGGAAAAGAAGAAGGGGGGGGGGAGCAAATAGGACCATCAAAGGTTCCAAACCATCTTTAGGCCTGCAGGTCTCTTTTCATACTGTAATAAAATGAAAATGGATTCTCTGTATAGAGGGGTAGAGATGGGACTTTTGCAAACAAGTTTTTTTCCTCTCCTTTGGTCTCTTTATTTCATAATGTGTTGAGATGCCAGAAATGCATCAAACGGGCTTAAAGTAAATAAATATCGCAGCCAGGAGTGAAAACAAAGTTGATTGACTATAGACCACTATAAGGAACGGTCCACTGAACCCGTAAGATGATAACATCTGAAGTGTAGAGAATGATCTGCAGCCCTTGAGGCTTAATACTGTTAGACCTGCTTCACCTTCTCCAGAAATCCGTAGCATTCTAAGATAGCTGTTGCTGGAGAATTACCCAGTGAAAATGAAATAAATGTCTGTTTCCAAAATATAAATACAATGTTTCTGTATATTCTAAACATTTCTAAAAATATATACAGAAAATACAGTGCTTTTTGTTTAGGTGGGGACCCAGGATGCATTTATTTACATTGTAAATGATGTGATACGTTCTAAGCACTGCCATTTGAATCCATGGACTTTTAAAGTGTGCAGATCCCTAATGGCCTGTACCAGTTTTAAAAAACACACATAAACAAATCCATCAGCCTAAATGCATTTCGTCTGAATATCAGCTTCCTTCACCATAGCAGAGGTCATCAACCCCCTGAGCAGTGCTGCGATCCTCCATGAAGAGCGGTCTCTACAGGACCCCAGTCCTCTACTTCAGGGCATGCAGCAGCAGCCACAGTGCGCTGCACACACTCCACTATTTATGACTCCAGCCCCGCTTGTGCTCCAGAGGGACGTGATGCATAAACTCCCTGGAAGGAGTCTGGCGCATTAAAATAAATGAATCCTGCCGTTTTGTGGGGAAATCTCATTAGAGTACATTAAGTAATTGCTGGAGTATATACTAATTTGACTGTTAAGAGGATAAAATGTACATTGCTCGGAAGCACTTTAACAAATTTAATAAACATGGGGGTACCAGCTCCTTGGGAGGAGGAAGAAATCCTGGGTTAATTTGCATTGCTGTTTTTCAGAAACCCCAGTCACAAGCATAATGCGAACGCTTAATGGAAGGAGATTTTTTTTCCTTCCACTCTCTGTCAAAAGAGTGAACACCGCAAACCGAAACACAAACCAAAGGTTTGTGCCAAGGTCTTAACGCACAGCTGTGTCACTGCTCCGACTACCAAATGGTAACTTTAAAAAGCCCAAAGCAAATTGAGCTATAATGTTTGATCTGAGATTTCTCTCCTCCTTAACATCAGTCAATTTCATTTGCGATTAACTTGTTTCCTATTCTTAGCCTGATTTACAAAAGGGCTTAATTAATCTCTTGGGCCGTAGCCCGGTGCAGAAAACATGTGCTCATTACAGCTGCTGCTTCTCATAATATGGCCCTTAGTGAGCTTACTTAGATCCTATTTTAAAGAGCCGCAGATATTCCACTGAAATGAAAAAACAACCCGAATGCCAGTGCCACATGCTGCAATCCTCGCCTGTGCTAAACAGTGCATTACAGAATCACTGTCATCAATGACAAAGCAAGGTTTTAGTGGCAAGCAGCAGAACTAAGTAATATTATTACAAATAGAATTCTATCTCTTGGTGAAATTTACCTACTGCAACAAGTACTGTACAACTGTCTCATGCTTCATATCTTAATCCGGAAATACAGAAAAATCTCAATTCTCAGCAACGTTTAGCTTGTTTCGCTACTAAACAGTTGCTTGTCTTTTTGAAAAATGCTCCACCGTACAAACTGTGAGTACAAATGTGGCCTGTAGGGGAAGAGTGGACCAAGTCCGGTTTCTATTGGTTTGAGAATTCGGTCAGTAGCAAATCAACATACAATGGGATTATTTAACAAATGCGTTTGATAGAAAGCTAAAACTAGGTAGCAATAATCTAAATGAAAATATGTACAATTTCGTATTGTATTGAAATGATTTAGCAAAAAATGCAGCATAAATGGTTTCCAGGTCAAAACATAAGTCGTTGATAATCTTGAACATAAAATGAGCATGATTTTTTTTGGTACACACATTACTGTGTGAGAATGTAAACATCAGATAGATTCTTGCTTTCAAATGTTTATAGATCTAACTTTTAGTGAATGTTTGCTGGATATTAATGACAAAAACGTTAACCAGGGTTGTCTTCTTCCCTTTCACTATCAAGCAGGTGTGCGTCCTCCAGAATGTCAGGTTGACTACCAGCATTTTTTGACTAGTAATTTGACAGTAATTTTTGGATGTCATTGTACTTCTCCTAGCAAATATTTGGTATCTGCATATGGACTTGGAAGAGCTGATACCCAAAAAAGTGGACTTGGTCCACTTTTCCTCTCATAGGCTCATATATACCATCCTAAAAAATGGATAAAAATTGATAGCAAAAAGAGGGTTTACTGTAGTATGTATGGGACTGTCTAGGAACTGTAATGCACACGTGAAATTAAACTTTAACAATTGTAACAATTGTCATAATAGTAACAATTCAGTATATTCATTTCAGAATTTATTTTGGGGGGACACAAAGTGGTTTTAAACAATAACAATGACAGTGAATAAAAATAGATAAATAAATATTGAAACATTTTAATAAATAACTAAACATAGCCTTGAGATCTAATTATATCATTTTAAATATGAAGAACTCTGGACATTCATTTTATTTCACTTCAAAGATTTTTTAAATAATTTATGAAAAAATCAAAGGCACAGTTTTAAATTATAGATACACACATTTCCTTTTTTGTATGCGTGCAAGTTCACTGAAATCTGTGAGATAATAGATTTTAGTTTGAATGCTACTGTTGGGGAGGGGTATACAAAGATGTCATGGTTCAGATGTGATCATCATAAAGGTTTAAAAATTCAATATTCAACATAAATAAAACATCTTTCAATGTTTTTTGTATAGTCTATCAACAAAGCCGAAACTGTGAAGAGAGTAGCACATGACATGGACATATTGAATTAGGATGTACATCATCTTATCTTCCAAACAAGGCGGTGTTGCTAGATCTTGTAATAAAATGCCCTTTATCCACAACGAATGTCCATGATGGAATGTCATGTTTTGTATTTTTGGGTACCATGAGATTATTCCAGTGTACAGCCTCAGCGCCACAGTAAGAGACATTCTTCACATGTACTACAATCTGAAGCATGTTCTGTCAAGGGCATATCAAGCTTTTCAAATGTCCGGGTGTTTTTGGAAATGGGGAAACCAAGTTATAAAAACAATTAAATAAATTTAATACAGTTTAATCTGACAAAAATGGGAGTGGGGTGGGGGGGTGGGTGGAATAGCGTATCAACAAAAGTGCGGGTGTTGAATGCCCCCCACCCTACGTGTGCTACGCCCCTGCATTATATAATTTGTAAAGATGAAAGACTAGAGTTAATTTTATAATGTCTACCAGGCAAAAATACTGATTTAATGTGAATATATGCTTTTCATCATTCTGCATGCAATATTTCCAAATATTGGAAAGCACTTTTTCTAAATATACTTATAGACCTAATACAGTTCTTTATGTTTAACTTTAACCCAAAAAGTAATGATCAGCCTGCATTCCAAAATTTCAAATGAAATTTACAGATATGAACGGCCCAATCAACTGATCGAACAGTTTCCACTTTCTATTGCTGTCTTGTGTCCAAATGTTCCTCGTTTAGACCTTGTTCTTTCACCCCACCCAGGCTGCTAGGGCTAAGCCAGAGCCAGCACAATGAGACAATATCATTATCTTGCTGGATGAATGTATGCTAGCAGTCTGTGCGATTTGAGAGAGCTCTTTTGTATGGCTGAGTTCCTCTGGTTGGGTTCCCAGGCTGCTTGTGAATAGCTCCACTGCTCCCTGGAAGCACAAAGGAACTTTGCTGTACAATGGCTGAGGAGAATGGAGCAAACAATGGCGCGCGCTAAACAATTACGGCCAACTACCAGCATTGTGCACAACACTGACCAATTAAGGGGAACATTGTGTTCATCTGTTGTCCCATTCCATTTCCATACCCTCAAAAGCGGAAGGGAAGATGCTGTGCCGGACTGCACAGTGCTTACCTGCCAAGGACTAGAATCCACATTACTGTGTCTGGATATGAGCCATTTGCTCAAGACAATGTGACACAATCTGATGCTGCTATTTACATCTTGTTTCATCCACTGATCACTGACAAGCAAAACAATACATTAAAACCAATTACACCGTCCGCAGTTTAATTATCGCATACGCTTATGCCTGTGCTTATCATGATGTGGTAAAAGTGCTTTACTTTGATACGATGATGAGAATGTGAGTGCAATACGGTCTCACTCTGCTAAACGGCACTTTTCAAACTGGGCGAGACGTGAAAGGGAAAATGGGAAATCTAATGCAAGAGCATGGAGCCTGAAATGTCAGCACTGTTTTTCTGAAATGTGTCTGAACAACAGCTGATTTCTTAGCCTTTCTGATTTGTATTAAGGATATACATTATATTCGGTACTGTATTTAGGATGCACTACCAATCAAATGCTTTTGCACACCACAGGTTTTTAGCTCGTCTCCATTTATTTGCTAAATTATATTTTTATTATTGTTAGGCACTGGAAAGTTGTTGAGTAAACAACTATACATTTTATAAGACAAGTAAAAAAAAAAAAACATGGAAAGAATATGTAACACTCCACGTCTGACCAACTGATTGTGTGGTGATGAAGAGTCAAATTCTCAGCTGTCCTTTAAATGCAGCAGTTAACTCTTTTATCCCATGATGTGTCATGTAATAGCTCACTGGTGATCCACTTTATAATTCTAATTATAATTGGATGTTTGGAGTCATTCAATAGTGTATAATAGAAAATGTGACATTTACAGGTGAATAAAGGTACTCAGATTGTGAACATACCATAAATTAATTTGTTAGGAAAGAATATTTAGTATGTTTTTAATAAATATGAAGTGAGTGACATAAAAATGTATACAATTTTAGTGTGTGCAAAAAACGTTGACCAGATGTGTGTGATTATTGCTTAATTAATGTGATGGTCCTGGATTTTCTAGTTGAAAATATTCCTCAATGTAATTTCCTTTATGAACTCATAAGGTCATTCTCTAAAAGCAGTTTTGTTTTGTTACTATCAAAGTTACCATATAGTTACCATCAAAGCTGCAATACCCCCACACTCTTATTCATTTGATATGATTAGTAATACTCACAGAGGGTAGAATGCACCAATATCTCCTCTGTCAAATAACTGCCAGGTAACAACATATTTGTAAAATCTAATTTTATGCTCAAGTGGCTCTGCTTCTGCAATTTATCGCAGCTTTCACTCTCCTCCCCTCTCTCCAGCTTAGTGGGGTTTTTGATCACATTATCATTCGGAAACATTCATAGCGGATAATGTGACAGGGAAGAGCTGCTGTTTGAGCCCTGCATCACACTGCGTCCCCTCGCTGCTCTAGCCCAGTCCTAATTCCCCCCATCCCCCATCACACACACACGCACCTGCAGCAGATTGAAATGTTTTTGTTGCTTGGGGAAGCTAACAAAAAAAAGGAAAAGCACAAAAACCAGGCAAGGTTCACAGAGCCACAGACACAGCCATCAATATGACATACACTCAAAACACACCTATCATGCTTCCAATCCACACATCAAAAAACAAAACAAAGGTGGTCGGTTTTGCACTTTCCTAAAATAAAGGCAAATACCCCCCAAAAAAGAAAGGAAAATAGAAAAACAAAAGATAATGGCAGTTTCCATGCTCCTAAATACACAAAGCACAAATTCACCCGAGCTTGGCTGGTGTACCAGCACGGTACGGTCTTATCTTTAGTGTAGAGTTTCTGTTATCATAGAGCGCTCTGGTGCCAGGACTTCCTGGCCACCGACTAGCAGGTAAACCCTGCCAAAGAGAGGAACAATGGGGACACAGGCCAAAAGAATAATGGACCTAAAACAGCGATTCCCACCAAGAACGCACACACACGCATGCAAGCACACGCACACACACAAATTGATGCATGCACGCAAACACAAATGCACACATGCACAGCATACAGCACAGAATCAAGTCTCTGGCAGCCTTACACATGCAAAGACAAAGGAAAGGTAGCTCAGCAGGAATAGAGCCAGCTTTTTCTATTAGCAGCAGCTGTGAACACTGCCCCTAGTGGCCATGGACCTAATGTCACCCATGGCATGGCATTTCATGAACATGATTCTGTGATCTATTGTACCACTGAGAGCAAATGTCAGGTGACATGTTAGCAACGTTAAAGAAGTAGGGGGGCAGGAAAGCCTTCTAAATGGCAAACAGGTGTCAGTGCAATCAGTGTGATTGTTGGTTACCTTTCTTCCCTTTGCTAAACTGAACAGGAGGATCCTGGGACAAAGGTCAAACCACTTTTTTGGAATGACGGTATAAAACCAATTATCTGTTATTTCGTTTGAAATAAAAGTTAAATGGCAAGCAATGACATAATCAGGCTTCCATTCCTCACTTCTTTAACTTAAGATGAACAGTTTGCATTGTATAAACATTAAGTTAATGAACAAGGATTTCCATATCAGATTTGGTTGTGTTTTACTGCATATTTTATAATGAATAATGAGGTTAAATACATCCCAATACGTAAATAAAGCTTACAGACTTCTGGACAATGCTGATCCCTGAGCTTGAACACAAACAGGGTTCCTCTAAAGGTGAGGCTGAAAAAGACTATTGTTCCCTTGAGCCTCATATTCAATGTATTCTTCCATATGGATATTAGATCCACCATTGATTGACCAGATACTGTGACGAACAACAGCTCAAAGGACATAAAAGTTGCGCAAACGGTGCTTGCTAAAGGATATTTGTTGCTAACATCCTGCATCATCATGCAGCCTTCTGTATCTCTCAAGTACTCAAGTAATTTCTCTTTTATTATTCTGTGAGTAAATTGTTGTTAACAAACTGGCTTTAAAGATTGTACCTATCAACTTCCCGCAGAAATCTCCCATTCATACAGTGCATTTTATAAGGATAATACTCTGCCTGCTTCTTTGAACCAAATGTTAATTTGTTTGGTGCATATAATCTGAAGGTAAACAGTCTTGCAGTGGGAAGTCTGGCCAGAAAAATAAACTCCCGCTAAGCGTTAAGTGCTTTGTTTTTGAACTTATAGTCCCTGTTGGCACAAAATCTTAGGTTTTCTTGTTTGTTTGTTTGTTTGTTTGTTTGTGTAACAGCTGCCATTTACACTCCATTATTTTGTTCGTTTTCGGTCAGTGTAAGTGGTTCACATGAATTTTTGTCAAATTAACTTGCCCTAAAAAGAATATTTCCCCTTCCCTTGTCAAGATCCGGTTTTGTAGGTTTTCTTCTGACAGCATTGTTATACAGAGCCAAAGTCTGAAACAAAATTCATCTTTTCAATAAGACTGAAGTCTTTAGAATGCAGTCATTACATGTACAGTTTTGGACTGAAATCTATTTGAATTTAAATCTATTAAATAAATTGAATGAACAAGAATCCACTGCAGGAGACACAGCTGGGACTGTATATCTGCTTTACAAATAACCGCAACATTTACAAAGACAAATATCAGCCCTGCATTTTATTCAATTATTAATTTCAACCAATTCATTACCACATTTGTCATTTATAAATAAAATGCTCCTGCTAATGTTTTAGCAGTGCATTTGCGTGGCTGTCATCATATTATTAATTTTGATGCATTATTATAATTGGATTGGGAGGCAGTAATTGGCATGAACCTGAATTTAGCGAGGAAATGAACAGCCAAGTTGTTTCACCAAAATCGAAGAAAAGTGGAACTGCTGTGGCTAAATGACAGAAAAAGAATGATTATTGACCTAAAATAAAATAAGATAATTGATTAGTATAATGAAATCTTAAGTCATTTACATTACATAGATTAGTAAATTAGTTGTTCAAACGAGATTTCTGTAGAGTGCCTCGGCAACCCTGTATAACCGGGAACACTCCCTGTTCTGGACTTGCTACAGCACACAAATATGAGGACAGAGCTCCATTAACAGCCCAGCAGGCAGCACACCCTCTGCCATGATACTCTTTCTGTCTCTCTCCTTTTTTTCTCTCTCTGTCTCTGTCTCCCAGAATTCGGCACTAAAAACAAAAGACCCAGACAACTCCGGCTATGAATGAAGCGGAATGAAGGAAATAAAGCAGCTGTGCGTGAGCAGGGATAAAGAGCCCTGCACTTGTAATTAATTTGAGGAATCTGTCACCTCAGCCCTTTCTCCCTTCTCCTGTTCAAACATTCATCATTCCATTCATCTGGGTATCGACAAAAGCATTTGAGACACCAGACATTTTTAGTCTGCAAGATAAAGACAGTAGGGAGTTTTAACAACAGCCATCTGTGTTCCTGTGTGTGTGTGTGTGTGTGTGTGTGTGTGTATCTGTGTGTGAGAGAGAGTGAGTATTTATTATAATGTGTCTCTCAGTGGCTTGGGGGCATCATTTTCATTAAGGCGACACGAAGAGACCTTTTAATTCCCGAGCCAACAACAGCAGGCGGAATGTATCCTGAGGGTCAAAAGCGCCTATGAAGAAAATGGATCTCCAGAACCCAGATCACAGGGAGAGATAACCACTAAGAACTGCCAGTACTAAGGGTAGTGTAATTGACATTGATTTTACACTTTAGGAAGCAATTAATATTTAGCCTGAGTTTAGCAAGTGAATACAATTTCCAATTTTGTTAGATAACAGGGAGACTCTGTTTATAGACGAGGCTTGATTAGCTGGTGCTACAGACTTGCCTTTATTGTGTCCTATAAAGGCCATAAGTCTCAAACTACTAGCATAGGACAGCTATTTTAAAACCTGTTTATTTATTAGGATAAGGATAAGCCCAAAGACAAATTCTTTCATTCGTTTCTTTTGCATCATGCTACATCACATAAATGCAAAACATATGATAAAACACCATAAAGGAGTGTCATTAAAAAATATAGTTTAAACATTCATTTGTTAATGGTTTTATGAAGCACATAGGGAAACGCTACATAAGGACACTAAGTGAAGATCCTACACACCGTGAAGGGAATGAGGAGCTGAAATACTGTTCACCCAGGTTGGAGGAGATTAGGTTACCCCATTTTCAAGGTGCAAGCGGACGAGCCTAAATATAAAATTGCCCCACTTATTACTAAAGAGTCTGTTCCCATGCACGCTTAATGCAGACAAATGGAGGGAGGTTTAGGGCGTATCATTTGGGACACCCCTGGCTAATTTCTAGGACAGGAGCTACTGAAATGGAAATTGAGTGGGCCTTTCTTTGATCGTTTTTGCACCCCCTGGAACAAACCCAATAATGAGCGTCTGACATTGGGTCCACCTTTTTCCTCCATCTCTTGATACACCAATAGAGTCAAATAGCTGGAGTTTTACACTGTGGTCATTTAACAGTCAGCCAATTCTCAGCCTAAAAGGGCACAACTCTAAACTGATACTTTCACTAGTTTTGCCATTGCACTCAAAGCACTTGGCTCAAACAGATTAAGATTTTTCGCAAAGCCATATACAATCAGCATAAGCCAGTCAATGTGGCTATAAAGCATATGGACTTTATTGCTACATTCTGTTCTCACTGCACTACAGGGAAATCAGTGAATGGCTTTCACATACTTAGAGCCCATGCTCATCTCTGATTCACGGCACATATACAACTACTTTCAATATGTAACATGAAACAGTGAAAAAAATAATCATGATCATCATTCACTATTAAAAATCACCATCATCACTATTAAATTATAAACCCAAATTAGTAGCAAGAAAAAATCTTAAAGGGCATATTATTTTATGCTAAAAGCAGCTGTCCTACTGTATTTTGTTTGTAAAATGATACAAATAGAGGGAAAGTGCACTTGATACAAAATACCATTTTGAAAAAGAAAAATGCAAAGGAATACATTTCACAGTTCAGTCACTCCCATGAAACAAATCAATAATAAACCCTTAGTAATATGAATCCGGAGCTGATTGTGGATGTGCACATGCTGAAAAAAACACAGTGCATCCATCAGTAAACGCGTGAAAGCCGACAGAGAGTAAACGGAAAGATCTAGCCCGCATGCTGATACAGTTTATTATGTCTGACATCAAAAGGGAACCTCCGGGGAATTCTAAGATTTCAAATAAAGCCTAAAGATTTTTAACAAAATAATAAAAAGTACATCTATAACTTATTTAATTTTTTTTGGAGCATCAGGTGTGTGGTATTGCATGTATTTAACCACTGAAAAATTGTAGCACTACTTTTATTTCTAATATCTGGTATTTAGGTAGATACAATTAGGCTAGCTCTCCAATTCATTTGAATATTCGCTGATTCCCTGTCAGATTAAATTTCACCATTATTAGGAAGTAGCACCAGTCAGTCAGGGTCTAACATAAAATGGATTTCAAGAAGCTGAAATTATGTTATTGACTAAAAAGTGTCAGGCACATCAGTATTCAGACAGGCAAACAGGGTATTTAATCATGTATGTTTTATTCAAACCCATTGAAAAACTAGTTCTGCTGTTTTCTAGCCTTCTATCAGTGGCCAATTTTGATTAATTCAGCCATAATCTTACAATTTGACTTTGCAGCCTGATTCATATCAGCTGATACAGACATGTGATCCAATCTGTGATTTCATATTTCATTTTAATTTATTTAAAACAAGAAGTGGTACATCAGAATATTTCCATGATGAGTCTGTTTTCAACATCACAGCAGAGTATTCAGTATATGTTCTTTGAGGCATACAATTTACAACAAGCAGCAGGAAACAATCTCTAGGCGTTTTAGCTGCATGTTCACATTGTTCATGTAGAGTTTAGACAGAAGTAGCTAGTTTAAACCCCATGAAAACACAAGCAGCATAGATTACAATTTCCCATTTTCCACACTTCGTGCATTTAGTAGGCTTTGTTACCTTCTCAATATTTAGCTCAATGCTGCAGGTCGTTGATCATGGTGACAGTAGAGTAACCATAGTCTAACCTAACCACTTTCCTTGCTGCTTTCAATGTCATTAGCATTGCCATTAATCTGGGAATTTACATTAAGCAGATAATATCATCACATAAAATCAAAATGTATCTGTCATTTCACATGTTTACTGTATAGAATCAGACACTGAGGTAGGACAGTATGTATTGAAATGATTTGAGAAAGAGAGGACATGCTTCTGCTTGACAGAAGAGATAGCATTTTTATCAATAAATGATGGTTCACACATGATTTTTATATCCTGTGGTTATTTATATGGTTTGTTTCATATTAAGCAAAGGGTGCCAGAATCTCACAGTCTTTAAAAATGAGAGCCATTGTGCATTGTGTTGGGAATAAAATCACAAAAAATCCAGTAAATATTGCATTACTCCACCTCCCCATATAAAACTAATCTTGTCAGAATAGTGCTTAAGACGCTGTAATAATTTGTGGGAACCCTGTCTAATAGTCACTCAGGTTCATTCAAATAACGACAGCGCATGAATCCTCGCCGATTCGTTCTCCAAGAGATATGCTTCCCTAAACCTTCACAATGAAATCACAGCTAATGTGAAGCCTAAGAAGAACACAGAGATAATGCAGAAATGCAATCTTGTCAATATCACATGAGAATATGAGTGTATTGCTAATGAGATCCCTGCCCTTGGTAGAAAATATAGCCCAACATTAAATGTTTAAATTACTCTTCCATTGCCTCTCTGAACAGCTTTGGATGACAACCAAGAACACCATTAGTCCATTTGAGTAGACAAATCCATTTAGGTTTTGTTTCATTACAAAAATTCTAACAGAAAGAGTTTTTTTCACCACTTGAAAGACTTTTATTTGTTTTCCTGACTGTTCATTCATCGTTAAAATGGAGCAAAATAAAATGCATTTGCCCAAAATTGCAATGCAAGGAAAATCAATAGAGAACAAAATCTACCCAGAAAAAAAGAGTACTGAATGCTGAAAATACTGGTCATTGGCATGTTGTTTAGCCCGGCAGCCATATTGTTAATTATACTAGAATTTAAACAGTTATTTTCCTATCAGGGATCTGTCAACTCATCTAGCAAATAAAACTGTGCTTCAGGGCTGGATAAAATATGGAGATCTATACAATTCCATGACTATCTCAAGGATTTAAACAAATCCAGATAACCTTTGAAAAAAGGGTGCCTGGAAAGGATGTGCTTAGATGTGTAAAATGTCAATACTGTGTAAAATGTCATAACTGGTGTGTACTCACAGATTCACCAGTCTGTACCTGCTCTGGCTGTCAATTCACTCTTTCAGAAAATGGTCTCCTGTCCCAATAAGTGGGTTTTCAACAAATGTGTGAGATTTAAAACATTAAAAAAGGGGTGGAGGTGGCTCAGTGGGTAGAACACTTGCCTCTGTACCATGAGGTCCTGGGTTTGAATCCTACCCCCAGCACCACCACTGGGTCCCTGAGCAAGACCTTTAAACCCAAGTTGCTCCAGGGAGGCTGCCCCCTGTAGTTAGGGAATGGAAGTCGCTTTGGATAAAAGGCATCTGGTAAATGTAAAATGAGCATGTAAAAAACTACTTAAAACATAAACTACACTATATGTCAAAAGTGTTTTTTGCATGTTACTCACCTAACTGTTACTAAAAATACACTCAATGTTATTTGCTAAATATAAATTCACAGTATATTTACCAAACTTTATTATCCAGAAAATGACATTTTTATTTTTCACAACTGAACAACAAAAAAAGCACCTGATATAATTAGAATTAAAATGTGGATCGCCAGACAGGTGTTAGTTAATGAGCTATTAAGTGACAGAAAAAGGGATGAGGCAGTAAATGTGTCAGAATAGGCAGTTACATATAATTTTTTATATTTGTTTTAGATATTTTTCATCAACTTTCCAATGCTTAACAGTACTAAAAATCTGCAGTTTATGAAATACAACTTGTGTTGTTCAAAAACTTTGGACTGGTGCTGGACATTCTGAGATCATAAACATTCTGAGGTCATAAAGTTTGGAATCATTGAAAAAAGTTGAAAATCACACCAGCCTCATAACCTTAAAATGCTTAACTTGCAGTGCTCTATGGGATTGGGTGAACAATGGATGGATGGATAATGAGCACCCTGGTGTTTTGACTGAGGGTTAATGTTTGAAATGATACACTATATCATCCTGAGATACATTATCCTCCTCCCTCACAGACAAGTGCTGCACATGTGGGCAGTCCTCACTATCCTTCATGTCAATTCCTCATGCATATTCTTCACGCTGCAGTCACGCTAGCTGCACAGCTTTAAGCATTTACTTTGTTCTGTCTGATCTCCAACATGCAAAGGGCTACCTCTCTGACAGCTAGGCTGCCTGATGCCTGACAAACAGTAATGCTTTGTTGGCAGATTAACATTAGCAGAAGGCTCTCCTCCAACATCTCTCCTCATCCACCTTCATGAACCTGAGAACCCGTTGATAACAGAGAGCACATCTCCCCGGCGTGTCTTTCTCTTATCGTCAACAGCGATAACCAAGCTAATGCATACAATACCTGCAGAAAATATGCGTCTCCATAAAAGGTGCTCATTGTTTCTCTAAATGCTTTGCTGGTGAGAATTCATTTCCCAGTGCTGACCTAAGTTATTTTATATTCTAATATCAATAGCAAAGCTGCTAGTAATTTCAAATGCAGGGAACAGCACAACGATTGCTTAAAAAAAATGCACCTAAATGCTCATAGCAACCTAGAGTCAGACGAGCTGAGTCTGCCAGTGTGAAGAATCCTGATCAGCTTGGATGTACTCTACATAATAGAACAGAAATAGTCAACCTAAAAGAATCAATAATTAACTATCAGAGTTAATCATTTATTCATTTAGTTTTGTCTCTTAATGTTGAAGATGTAATAAATCATATATTTTGTAATAATACATTTGGGGGTCTTCATGAAAAATGAAGACTGAGATTTGTCCTGACTCATAAGCAAATGTTTACACACTATAACCATATGAACAATCTATACAGAGTTAATTGGTCAGCATGAAGGATGGAGTAAGGTCTCAGGCCTTAGACCTTCATAGTCTAGTCTAATACACCCTAATTGTACTAACTGTGATAGTGGCTATTAATATCATGTATTAAAATTTCAGTGGCCTGGCATCTGCTCATTTGAAATTCAGTGTTTAGTGTGGATCATTAAGAGTTTATAAATAATTTGTCTTATTTTTTTATGTAAAGTAATGTATTTGTGTGTGTATGTATATAAACACAGGGATTGACAACTCTTTTTGCTCTAGTACTCTAATGAGTACCTACATGAATCAATTGTTACACACCAAAAACAAAAAAAAAAGGGGGGGGGGGGCGGGGGGGTTGGGTTGCGTGCAGAGGTCTTTCTTT
>JBBMFX010000007.1:12727482-12739581 GCA_037832545.1 Rhabdalestes septentrionalis | reverse complement strand
CGTGCAGAGGTCTTTATCTTGGCCCTGAACATCCCACTGTTTCAAGCTTATTTTATTGAAATTCAAACAGTCCAATTAATAGCATGAAAAGGTACAAAGGACAGTGCTGAACTGCGAGTAGTTTAAAAATTGTAGGGTTACCCAGGAATGGGAAATAATTCTGCAACACCATGCAGGACCTCTGGTACGTGTCTAGTTGGTTGGGTTCATCTTACAGCAAGATAGTGACCCAAAACATAAGTCCAATCTCTGCCAGAACTACCTCCAAAAATAGAACAAGATTGTGAGTTGGAAAACAAAGCAAACAGCCTATAAAGCAGCTACACACATGCAGACCAATTAACAAACAATAAATAGCTTGTTAACTATTGAACAAATGCCAAATGAAGCTTCTGGTAAACTGTGTTCTGTTAAATATGATTTTGTCAAAATATTACTGATGTTGTTTTTACAAACCTTCTTTTAAAGTGTGGGGGAAACAGACTTGCAGTAACCTGTCAGCAGAAATCTTAGGTTAAAATGTAAATGCTACATTCCTACATGCAGCAGTCTTGCAACACACATGAACCCATCTAAGCATATCACTGGTAAACATACCAAAAGACACACTATTTTATTTTTTGATGGCAAATGACCATACTTTCCTGCAAACATGCTGGTGTTCTTGTGTTTATGCACAGAAATGCTGAACCAAAAGCTTCTAACTGCCTTGAAAAAACTGTAAAATCATTTTTTATGGGCAATGCTGTAGCCGCTACACATTAATCTAGCAGTTTAACATTTGAGGCAATACACAATGGACCTGCTAACACCAAACAAATTTTGTTTTAAACAAGGACCAATACAGTATCTTGGGTCTATTGGGAGTAAGCAGAAAATGTGTGAAACAAGAGGCCGGGTGGCATTTGAAGAATCATTGGAGGGAATGGAGGCCAGGCACTACGCTGAATTGAATAATAACAGCAACATGAGACCTAGAATGCTACAGGGCTGACAACTTCATTACCACTGGAAGCTGCCCTGCTGCAAGATTTCTGATGGCATACTATTAAACCTTTTCTTCACTCCCAGTGAAATTACACTGTCTGCAGCCATGCACCGGTCACAAATGCCATTGTGTGTTAACAAAATGATTACAATTCTTTCTTTTTTTATTTCTTTCTGAGCAAGGTAGCTGCAGCATTCCCATACACACCTGATCGTGTAAATGCATTAGCATCAGTAAACAATTTGGTTGCCAAAGGGCTAAAGCTTTAATCACAATTCGGCCTTGTGAGAAATCCTCTAGAATAAGAATAAGAAAAAGAATAATAATAAGCTAAAAAAATGCAGCCTGAAATGTAAATTGCAGCACTGACAAGAAATGCATCTTTAACATTCAGTTAAGCATGTGGAAGATAGGGACCAGTCAATAAGGGTGGCTCATTGTTTTATAAGTATTAACAATGTTGCTGATAATGCCTCAATAGTTTGATTGTTGTGTTGCTGGGATTCGATCCCACAGTGTCCTGATGAAAGGAAACATTTAGACTGTTGTGCGCCTGAAGAAAAACAATCCTATCTTTAACCATTCCACACCAATCTAGGCTGAACGCAAGTAAAACAAGTCACATGTATCCAAACCTACACTTTACAAGGAGAAAATAGTAGAAATGTTTTAAGAGTTAACCCAGAACAAATCTCTGTAATGAAAACGATGAACCGAATGACCAGATTAATAGAAACAAATAATTATGAGCAGCTAGACCCCCTACAATATTTAAAAAATGTGAGACTTCAATGTCTACAAATCAGAACTAACAATATATTGATATTAATTCATTTTATTAATCAATAAACCACTGTTAAACTAAAACTAAAACTAGTAAGATATAAGATTGATTATACAAAACATAAATATACATTATATTTTTGTTTATTATTGGAATTTTCAGCCATTAAAAAACAGAAAACTACTGGTCATAACATGTTCATAGTGGTCTCTCCCTAGTGGCAACATCTGCTCTTTAAGTCAGAGATGAACCAAAATATTATGACCATTCCCAGAATAATATAAGAATATGCAGAAGTTCAACAAAAGTGTAAATTTAATTGTGTACAGAAGTACAGATATTTAAAAGAAAACAGAGGATAAGGGGAGTGATTTTAGCAGCTTTTTAAAGTGACAGTTGGAGCAGATGTGATATTGATGGGTAGTTGGTTTGACATCATGGTGACTAAATGTCTTTTCACCTTGTTAAATTTCAGCTCTTTTCAGCACTAACTGGCCAGGTTTTGCAGATTTAAGAGACCTACTCTGTTTATATTCAACTATGCATGTCAACTTTAGGGATACATTATACAGTAAACTAACTGTTGGTTTGTCAAACACAGGATGTGGGAGAATTGGTCAGGTCAGACGCACAGCTGAATTTGAACATATCTGAAACAGCGAGGCTTGTGGGATGCTCTAAGTCATCTATAGTGATTACCTTTAGACAGTGGTCTGAGAATAGACAAACCATGAATAGACAACATAGTGATGAGCGCCTGAGCCTCACCAATTCACCTGTTTATGGTGGTCTGATCTGATGAGTCACTTTGTATTAAAATCACATGGTGTTGTTGTTCCTGGGAAAGCAATGGCACCTGGTGAGGAGAGGACACACAGTGAGAAGAAGACAAGCCAATGGAGGGAGTTGTGATGCTCTGGGTAATGTTATGATGGGAAACGTTCTGTCCTGGCATTCATGTGGACATCAATTTGACATGTGCCACCTACCTTAACATAGTTGTGGAGGTACACCCCTGTATATCACAATAGTCTTCCACAATAGTGTTGGCTGTTTTTTTGCAGGACAGTCCTAAGCTGCACACCATGCTTGGAAAAGGCTAAAGGGACATGACAGAATTGTTCAGGGGGTTGTCCTGGCCAAAACTCAAACTAATCAAGCATCTGTGGTAAGTCTACTTGCTTCATTGCTTTCTTTGGATGTCCTGAAACTGATCGGATCTTTTTAAAATCACCATCACTGTGTACTCTGAATGACAATACCTTAGTTGCAAGAATTATGCTAATAGAAAATTGACCAAAAGATTGAAACAATAACCTACTTTCTCACATCGGGGTGAGGATTAAAAGGATGTTTAGGGATTCCACCTGCTTAGGACCTCCTGTGGAGGAGGATGCTCTGTTTGATGTGTGCTGGTCGTGGCCTCCATCAACAGGACTTCCAGGCCTAATTGTTTCCCTCTATATCTGACACAGTTAAAATGAAGTTTGTCTGGCTGGGGTGCATCTTTCAAACTGTGTCCACATGGCCAATCTCATGGGTGCACCTAGGAATCAACTGAAGTGTTGGCCAAAAGACTGGAGATGGAAGGAGGAAAGTGCTTCTCTGTACAGCAGCTTTGATACACCACTGATCTACAGGACTGCGCAGCTTCAAAGTAGGCTGAAGTTCATTATTCAACAGAAGACACCGCCTGAAAACCCTGGTATTGTGTCGTAACAATCAGGGCTTTAATAGTCTTATGCGGCTTATGTCAGTACAGGTCGAAAAAATACAGAGAAAATGGGATAAGCTGCACAAAAGCAGGAAAAAAATCTATGTGTGAATCACTGAAGATTAGGGAGCAGCATGCAATTGAAATTATGTGCCATTTAGACGCTTACAATTTTCCAGGTGAATGCGATTCTGAGCAACATGCGGAACACTTTTCTCTCTCTGCTCTTTGTTCCTCTCTGCTGCCGGCACCGAGCAACCTCTTTTCCTTCACTCCTACTTCACCTCATCACACATCCCTCACATCCCATCCTCACCTGCCCCTCTTTCACTCTTTCTCCAACTCAGTTTGGCTTTTTTGAAACAGATGCCAGTAAATGCATTCAGATGTTGGGAAACAAAGTTAATTTAGTTCACTTCTGTCTGATGTGTTGGGTCTTAGAGTCGGGGCTTTAACCTCCTTACTTCCTTTAAATGATGAATCCCCAGTGCAGCACTCTGTCCCACATTACAAAATTCATCTTCTCCATGTTTCAGGTAAGGCTCAGTGAAATATCAAATATTTCTGATATATCTGTGCTAAACTCTCTCAAGATACAAATTAGCCAATACCAATTTCACAGTGATCTTAATATAGTTTTATGTGGGCAGCAGAACACATTTCATGCCTGCAAAAACAAAACTTTCACCAAGCGTCTCCTAGGACTGTTTCCCTCATCACGTGACACAAGAGAAGCCAGTGCCATCGCCACAGCTTGCACATGTCTGTCATTTATTTCTACAGTCTTTGCACAGCTAGCAAGTTATACTGACATCCTTTGAATTTCACTTGATTAGATAAGTAAAATAGCAGGATACATATGTGTGCCGTTGAAAGTTATTGTCTTTTCATGTTTTCATATTTTTGCTCCATAGCATTCTTCTAAGCATGTGGTGTGTCTGCAATGCATTGCTGGGTTGGTCATGCAGGTTGTTGAACCAAAATGAAAAACGTTACTTTACCCATCTTGCCATAAAAGCTACAACCACCACTGCCTCTAACACCATCTATGTTGTGATACATAAGAATTCCATGTCAGATTATAGTGAGTGACTGGCAGCATCAATTCAAATCTTTTAAATAATTCATTTAAGTATGTTTAATCCTCAATCAGGCAATATAACAACTTGTATAAGTGGCAGCATTGTTATTTGTGGTGTGCTTATAATATCCTTTTAGATTTAACAAGACAATATGTTTTGTTAAATGGCCCTATATTTCAATAAATCTGTTTTCCAAAGTTTAGTAAAACTGTCTAAAATACAGTCAAAACATCGCACTGCAGATATTACACATTTTCCTTTTCTCCTTGAAAATTATTCCACACTTTTGTTCTTTAAATTGCTTTTACTTCCAAAAAGGTTCATGTCTGTTGACAGCTCTACAAAAGCGGCATAAACAAAATGCAAAATAATATGACAAACGGTGGGAAGTGGATTGGGTTTAATTCTGCTACTAAACAATCCATTAAAATATGTACCCACTGGACTGGATCAGGACATTACTAATATATTAGGCTATCAAAGTTAAAATGTAAAATCATTAATGCCACTATTTTTTTTTATGCTGTTTATTCTTTTTGTGTATTTTCAAATCTATCACCCACACACCTGGTTTAACTTAATGAAGGATTCATTATTCTCAAGTACTGAATGACAGCTGCACTTAAAGAACTTTGAAAATAGTTAGACATACAATCATTTTACTGATGTGCTCACTGAGCAATTTTTTTTTTCTCATGTTTGGTAAGGAATTTCTTTGCCATAATGACATCACTGATCTAGACAGATCTGGATTACACCAGACTTGAGATTTCTTCCTGTCCACTTCTTCTGGTAGCTTTATATCTAAGCAGAACACAACACTGACACTTCTACGTTCCAGGTTGGCGACTGTAAGGTATCTGTTTTTGACTCCAGGACTCTTGACTAACCAGCAAAACCAGCAGACCTCAATTTCAAATCTTAAGGCAAGCAGGTGAGATGATGAAAGAGGCACACTCAATCTCTGCCTGAAATGTTTAGACAGATCTTGAAAGAGTGGGCTCAAACTGACAAGAGCTAAGCCAAAAAAGCTGAAGTAATCTCTAAATATTTACCCAACAGGATTGATGCATGTTGTCAAGGCATGTGTAGCTCATAGATGGCAAATTACCAGATGCCTATTTTCTTGTCTGGTGGATTCTTGTTAATGTTGGTAGTGATTTGGTTGGTTTTTTATTTATTTATTTATTTTCTTTCATAATACTAGCTACTATTTACAATGCATGAATATTACATGACTGGTGCTATAATAGCAATGATCTAAAGTGATTAAAGAATGCTTTACCCAAATTTATATTTGAAAATGATCCTTTACCATTTTGTCCTTTACACATTTCACACATCTGCCATCTATGAATGCATGTGTGTGTGTGTGTGTGTGTGTGTGTGTGTGTGTGTGTGTGTGTGTGTGTGTGTGTGTGTGTGTGTGTGTGTGTAATACCTCACAAAGCCCCCACGCTGGTGTTCCAGGTTCTCAATGAGTCAGAACTACGTAACTCATTTTATTCGCTCGGTGACGTGCACCCTCGCACACATTGTCCTTGAGTGTTAGCAAGTTTAATTAACAGGGAGAAAGATGATGCAGTCATGACTGGGTCCACTGCCCGGGTGACATCTGTCTGGCGGGTAGCACATTTGACTAAAAAAATTAAAAGATCCTCGCTGTGTAGTACGTTAGCAAGAGTGCATGTTAAGTCCACTCCATCAATCCTTAAACTCATTTGGAATGAGCAACAAGCTGTTCAATAATGCATCTCTTAATATTTCCCCGCAAATTAATCCTCATTCTTTCTGACAAGGAGAATTAGGTGATAGCTTACCAGGTAATTTGACACGTAATTATTTGCTTTCCAGAGTGGTTGTTATGATAGTGTTTTTTTCTGATGAACTCAACAGTCAAGATTCCTTTGATCCTACATGAGAGCTTTTAGAGTGTTTCCTTGTCTATGAGCAAGCACAAAATAACTACATTTTAAATGACAGTTTCAGGTTAAATTATGCAGAGATGTCAGTTGAATACTACAATATTTACAGTGTCAGAAAGCAATCATGCACATCTAAACAACAGTAATAAACCTTTTACTTCTTAACCCCTTGTTTAACATCTTCTTAACATTAGGTAGGTTAGATGCTTATTAAAATATTTGTGATTAAAACCTCTTTAAGGCGTCCATGCTATATTTGTAAGATGTCATAAACGTTCTTTTTTGAGTGAGATGTCGGCTAGTTTGCTAGTAGTAGGAGTTACTACCATAAAAACCCACAAGTAGCAGAAAAACCTTCAGTGTTAGGTGTTAGGTTACACAACCACTGTGTGCCAGACTATACTCAATGTAAGAAAAAATATATTTGTAGTCATTTTAGAGTATTCATACTCTAAAATATAGTCTATATAAATGTAGTCATTTTTTTTTTGGGGGGGGGAATACGTTTACATATTCTAAATTCCAATTGTAAGTTCACAGAACTAAGTATTTTATTGTAATACTATGATATGATTTAGTTTTAGATTCTGCAAAATTTCATAAAGTGGAGTTAAATCAAAATTAAATCTGCAATACAAATGGAAATATGTGTTGTACTGCTACAAATCTATCATGCACAACAGTGAAAGCATTTCATGTTTTGAATACCCAAACACACACAGTACACATATGTTCTGTTTTATAATTTGCAAGGTGGGGCCTTCATTGATCAGATTAGTTTGGCCAGCACATCCCACAGATTCTCAGTGGAGGATTTTGAGGCCAAGTCAACACCTTGAACTCTCTGTCATGCTCCTCAAATTACCCTTGAAAAGTTTTTGAAGTGAGGGAGGACTCATTATCCATCTGAAAGTGGTTGCTGTCATTAGGGAATACTGTTGCCATGAAGGGGTGTCTATAATAATGTTAAAGTAGGTGGTGCCGTCAAAGTAACATCCACATGAATGCTCAGGGTTTCCCGGCAGAACACTGTCCAGAGCTTCACACTGCCTCCGCCGGCCTGCTTTCTTCCAGGGAGGTGCACACACATGAGGTAAAAGAAAATGTGATTAATCAGACCAGATCACTTTCTTTCTCTGGTCCATGGTCCAATTCTAATGCTCATGTGCCCACTGTAGGCACTTTTGGCATGGGGCAGGAGAAACCATGGGCAATCTGACCAATCTGTGGCCTCATCCAGAAGCAAGCTGAGATACATCCTTCTGTCATAGCCAGCAATAACTTTTCTCAACAATTAGTGCCACAGTAGCTGTTGTGTGGGGATGGAGCAGGTAGACTAGCCTGAGATTTTCTGAATTTGCATGTTACTCATCTAATATTTACTAAAATACACTTAATATCCATTACTAACAAATTAATTTACAGTTAGGTTCACTATTTTGTTCACACTGGGGTGATGGTGGCCTAGTGGGCAGGATTCTTGTCTTTGGAACAATGGGTTATGGGTTCCTGAGCAAGATCCTTAACCCTGAGTTGCTCCAGGGAGACTGTCCCCTGCAGATAGGGAATGGAAATCGCTTCAGATATAAGCGTATGCTAAATGCTATAACTGTAAATATTTTGGAGCAGCCAAAAAATTTCATATTTCTAATAGTGATGACTGACCTACTTAAAGCCACCTAATTATAATTACAATGTGGATCACCAGGCAACTGTTAGATATTTAATGAGCTATTAAGCGACAGCAAACAGGACGTAACTGTTAATTAGTGAAATTAAAGTCAAAGGACAGTCTAAAATTTGACTATGCCACCACACAACCAGGTAACAATCAGCCATGTCACCACACAATCGGCCATGTCATTTTATTTACCATATTTTCATTTATAGTTACACTATAAAGAGTTTTAAGAACTTGTGGTGTACATTTGGATAGTAGTGAACATCAGCAAAAAACACCCTGCTCACATGCTGCTTTATATATCCCACCCCGTGAGAGATATTTTAAGAAGATAAACGATGTCAGCTTCTTCATTTGTCAGTGGTTGTAATGTTTTGGCTATGTGCCATTTTTGTTTGGTACTGCTTTGTATTACATGTTTCGTGAGGACCAGCACTATCTGTTTGTTCTTAAAGTTAACTTTAGAGATGCAGCAATTGCTGAGGCAATTTCAGAGGCAATTAAGTTGTTTCAGCTAAATCAGCTTTTCCCTTTGCCCACACCCAATTATAGTAGAGGCTTGACATAAATTACCAAATTACATACTTCCCCCAAAGTATCTGTGACAATGACTTTGTCTAGTGTTAGTCATTTTCTGAGAAGAAATGGGGCAAATATTTGCATCAGCAATTTGTCAACATTCAACAAATCCAGTCCTAACAGGATATTGGAATATAATTGGTTTCGAAACGTGGTCAATTAACAGGCAGAATTAATACACAGAGGTCTATGTGATTCACTTTTGTAAGGACAGTAGCTTTCCCTCACTTCAAAAAAAGAAAAATAACAGGTTAAGCTAAGGGGCTCTAACAAGATCATTTGGGACTTGGATAAATCTTGTTCTAACTCATGTCAACATTTGTTGAGAAGGCATCATACTCAGTGGATGTGTATCATTCCTACTTACCAAACGATACAGAACCTCCACTGTGTATTTATCAGTCTTTGTCTTTTAACTTCTTTCTTATTGTCCTGCTGACCACACTTTCAGGGCCTTTTTCAAGCCTAAAGCCTAATAGCTCAGGCTCTCATGAAAAACAAGGTTAACACTTGAAAGGAACAAAATGATTCCATAAGCAAAATGTATGCTACTGCTGCTGGAATCCTAGGGTGGACAGCATGGCAAACATGTGCGCGCAGGACTGAATTCACCAGTCAATCTGTTCTTCAGGCTTTTCTGCTGAGGAGAGGGGAAAACTAAAGGAACAGAAACTCGCCATCTGTCAGAGCGACAAGCTCCCAGTGCTCATGAGACAATGGGCTCTCTTGTCATGTGGGTGAAAAGTGTTTGGCTTGTAATTGATGTTTTAAAGACAGACACCTTTACATTCATATTCACCCTCTCCTGAGAAGATTATTCGGCGGGGAAAACAACTGATAAAATACAGTCCATGGCCTTTGGTTATTGTTGGCCTGTCGTGTTGAAATTCTCTATACGCCAATACATCAAAGTGCAGTGAGGGCCAGAAAACAGATCCGGTGATAACTAGAAACGAATAACACAGCACAGCTGTAAATTAATGTGAGGTGAGTTGAGGTAACTGCATTTTGAATTCAGGTCCTTGATCTACAAATACAAAATAATACTGTTGCGTTTCAACCCACCACATAAAGCAGCAAAGAGTGGTTTAAGCAGCTGAGTGGGTGCTATGTTATTTCTATAAAGTGCAACAAAACAGACATAAATATCCTTTACAGCTCATATTATGTACCTCAACAATTGCTTCATCTCAAACCAGTATGATGGAATGCATATATTTATTCCATTTACATTTTATGTTTCTCAGGCATATTCTGCTTGCTTTGAAAATGAGTTAATGGGAAAAATCAACAAGCTATGTTTATACTCTACACTCTCTCTTTGGTTGAGTCACGGCTGGACACTGTTCTATTTTCTTCCTTTTCTCAGAATTCTCTCTGTTTTTTTCCACAAAATATGGGAAGGGGACAAATCAGCATGACAGAATGTCAACATTTAAACATATAGGACCTGGACTTCAAAACTGGTAAGACCAAAGATGCAGGAGTTTCTGTGGTCAGTCACCTTATCCGTGTCCATGGCTTTGGAGTTTGTGCCGCTCTCTCATGTCTCTGTGGCTGAGCTGAGTTAATCTGTTTTCTGCATCGACGGCTTGCAACAGGTCCACTCTCTTTTTCATTAAGAGCCTGAGAGAGACTGGAGGTTGAGCAGTGCTGCTGTCGGAGAGTCTGCCTGACCATCTCCCAGCTCAACACTGCACACACCACAAACGCACACAAATGCACTCATACACAAATACGGCAGACAAATAATTACATAGAAACTACAGACTAAATACAACACTGATCAATACACTTGTGAAGACCATCATGAACCAGGAACAAATGGCCCATGAACTGAAGGTCCCCAAACCACATGACTACAGTGAGAGCACGCTGAGCCTCCTAGTTACTGCGGAAACAGCTCTTATTTAGAACTCTGCTGAGAGAGGGGGTGAGAGAGAAGGAGGGATAGATATGGGCACCATCTTCTCCTCTCTCCATCTGTCTGTGCACTCTTCCGGGGGCTAATTATCCTAATCCACAGAATCCAGGATGCAAGTTGGTGGCACGCACGGCACGTCCCAGGACGCCACCGTTTTACCTCCCGGTTAAACGTGGAAATTAATTACTGCCCGGCCTGCTGCCGAGGGGAGTATAACCACAACAGATGCACCATTCTCACCCTGCAGGGCATGCCAGGGTGACTGCAACCACCCATTTCAGGTTATGAGAGTGTCAGAGAGTTAGATCATGAGGGGTCAGAATTAGTTGTTCTCAAACCCAGATCTCTACTGCCTATGGAGAAAACTGCCTTGTAATCTACACTCTCAAATGTAAAGGATCCATTGTGTTTATTGGCTTGGCTGATCCACTCCAGAAAAAAAAAAAAACTACTGATTTCACAGCATAGTATAACACTGTTTTATATCATATCATTGTTTTGATCACCAATGTATTTTACTGTAATACTCAGCATGCATATTGAAACTATATTTTAAAAACAGATCCTCGATGAGTGTTAGTCTGGCCACTGGTCTGTCGCCTAATACATATAATCAAGCTAGAATAAACCTAACTCTGCATTGTCAGTTGTATCTTCATGTAAAATAAAATGGACACAATTTTTGTCCGTTTAGTCAAGGAAATGCTAAACTAAGGTAAGACATAGACAGGCAGCTAGAAATATAAGTAGCTACCTAGCTAACTTTACTAACGGTCATACTGCCCCGATGAGTCATTTCTGTAATTTCAGTGATTTGTTCTCTATATTATAATCATGACTTGAATACAGTTACCATTGTTTTGCAGGTGCAATATAAAAAAAACATCATATAATCTACACTGCAAATAAATATATATCATAAACTCCAAATAAAGATATTTCATTGGTAAAGGATTATTGTAGACTTTAAAGTGGAAAATCCTGCTCTATAGAATCCAAGTTCTATCTATTCCAAGGCAGTTAACAATCACAGTTCTGTTCATGTGCAATAGGCTGACACATTTAAATCTTTTAAATTCAAAGTACAGTTTTATTTTTCAGTGCTCGCTTGTCCCTCGGCCTTCCTTTCTTTTACGCTTAATAAAATAATTAGCATTTAATCAGACAAATGTACTATAATAACATCTAAGGGCTCTGCCTCATTGGAGATTTGAGAAATTACCACACTAACACGCGACACTATTCCTTTAGGTTAGTATGTCTCCAGTGTTCTTTCTTTACCCAAGACAGTTTGTACTCTTTTAATTAATGCGCAGATTAAGACATAGGACCATTAGGAACATGCCTCACAATTGTTATCATCGCACAGTTGAACTAAGAGATTTGGTTAGTCAATCAAAAAAAAAAAAATACATACATATA
>JBBMFX010000007.1:12686199-12697172 GCA_037832545.1 Rhabdalestes septentrionalis | reverse complement strand
CATTAGTATCATATAATTACTAAATATATGCATTATATATAAAATGTAAATACGGATATTTGGCCTGTGTGAGTGAATGAAAACGTGTGACCCGGTGTTGGTGTGTGTGAGTGTGTGTGTTCAGGAGTAAGCGACTCATGTTCAGTGTTTTCTCTGGACACGAGTGATGTGCCTAAAGTTAAATTTCCTCTCTTGACTCTCCAAACGATCATTTCTGATACTTTTTCTCATTTTATGGCCCCGAAAATAGGGACATTTCAAAGTTACGCTTTACCTGCGATGCTGTAAACTTTGTAGTGTGCAGAATTAGCCCAAATCACTGTGTGGAGTGACGCACACATACGCACGCACGCACATATACACACGCGTGCCACACACGTCCTGCACACATTAAGAGTGAAAATGTCTCTTGTATTATGTTGCGATTGTAGAAAATGACACTACGGTGACGTTTCATCCAAACGTGTTGCAGTTTTAACTGAATGTCAGTGACAAGTGTCTTCACACAAAACTTACCTGGGTTCATAATGTTCCACATGCCTATAGGAAGGGAATATTGTACAGACCGTTCACACGCTACACACACACAGGCGCGCGCGCCTCGCGGGTCAACTAAACAGCGTCATTCAGCACAAGTCATCAACAGGGCACCCCAGTACCAGCAGTAGGATGTGTTAAAAAACGCACACACACACACAGTGGCTGCTGTAGACCAGGACTGAAGTAAAATGTGAAGGTGAAGTGTGTCTCCATCAAGACCTTGTTTTTTCATTCTTACCTATTCGTATGACATGAGGCATCCCACATGAGCACTGAATCCAAAACAGACACACTACGACCGTGGTCCAGTATTCCAAACTCGCATTCCGCGTCGACCACCAAGAATTTCTCATCTTTCTTGTTGAGTGGAATCCACTTTCTTGTTTTTTCTTCCTTTTCTTCTTTGTCTTATTTGTTTTTCTTCCCTTTTTTAGGAATCCAAAGTGATCTCACAACTGAGTGCGTAAAAATTGGCTTCGTGGGTGTCTTATGAGGATCTCTCTGCCTTGCAACGAGTTTACGTTCATTGTTCTTTGTATAGCATTTTTTCCAATATATTTTTTTCTTTTCTATTTTTTTTTGTTTGGAGGCTCGAGTCCCAGAGCAGCTGTATCAGATGTGATTTAACTCCAGCTCTTCACACGCAGGCGGATGGATGCTGTACCTGCGATCGCTGGTTCTTACTCTCAGCCTCTCAATTCCCCTCCTTTCGTGGATTTTTTTTCTTTCCTACCCATATTCCGAGTTGTCCCGCCTTCCTATGTTCTGATTGGTTCAAAGTACGTTACTTCCCGCACACTAATTGGCTAGTACGTTGTACTAACGCATAGCCTGTCCAATTCGAAGCTGTGTTGCCAAACTGCTTTTGAGAACGACCGCTAGCCAATCAAAGAGAAGAAAAGGGCGCAGCACTAGCCAATCATAGCAAAGCTAAAGGATTTTGTTGGAATACGGGTGGGAAAACAATCTGCCGCCCCCCTGGTGCTGCTGCTAACCCTCGGTCGGTCCAGACTTCCCCACGAACCGAACTGAAATAGAGTGGAAATGTGAAGGGGATCGATGCTGTGGTATTTTTTTTTACAATTATTTTGACATTATTCAAATAAATAAATACATATTTACATATTTAAAATGTGCATGACCTGCTCAGCTCAGAGGATGCTGCAGCTGTTTTAATTGGACTCTCCCAATAACTTACCCCAGTTCAGCTGTGCCGTGCTACTCCCCAGATTAAGTCCAAGTTTAAACCCCATGAGCTCAAATAAATGTCTCTAAAATTACTTTAATCTCAACAGAACTGATTGAACTTTCATAGTGGACTCAAATCCGGATTTTTACCCCAGAACCATAGCTAGGCCTATACAATTATCCATTTCTCTTAAAAGGCATGACAATCGAACCGAATAAACACGATCACGTGCTTCACAGAAGTATGCTTTATTGCATAATATCTGTTATGTATCTGGCATCATTTGAAGATATGCTAACTTTCAATGCTTACTCAGACATGAATTTTTTCTCTTTTCTTTTTGTTAATTTGTTTTTATTTATTTATTGCTCTTTCAATTAATGCCCTGTCTTCCAAAATATTCCAAATGGAGGACTGAAATGAAAAAAATATGATACTCATAGAAAAATATATATACGTTTTATTTGGATATTAAATTGATTAATTCCTAAATATTTTTTTCTTTTGATAAGGAAAAAAGTCCCAAGACACCATTTTCAGGTGTTTGCAACAGCGCTCTTAGACTTTGTGCAAATGGGATATTCACCTTAGATAGAGCAGGCATCTAAAGTCTATTATAGACAAATCAGTATGTTTCAGGGTACAAAGATTAGCTCCACATGACTGCGCTGTGCGATGAGGAAATAGGCCACACTATTAGGATGACAGAGAACGAGGGGCCTGTTGTGAAGGACAGAGCTGTTGACAAAGCAGGGTGCTTATGGTCTTTAGTTGGGACACTCGATCTGTGTCAATGAGTACATTAGGCCCATATAACTGCTTATTGCCTCTCTGTCTGTCCATTTCTCACGCTTTATGTGAAGCCGTCAGCCACACACGGTGGGTGAAACATGAGGGCGATCACTTAGAGGGAGCGTGCCACCACTCCTTTTCAGCCACCCTTTGCCTTTTTCCAAGCTGTGGTGGGAGCAGCTCCGTCCGCGCAATGAAACCAAATGATAAGTGTATTTATTTTCATCCATGACACATGCACTTTATTACTGTCATGATGCATTTCAAATAGCACTCGTAGTGTCGTTTGTAGTCCTCAGCCTTCACGCGGCCATCTGCTCGTGAGAGACAAGATTGATGATCGTAACAACAGTGGGCCTCCCATAACACAATAATCAGCAATAGAGCAAGCAAGCTTTGATGCAGAATTAGCTTTGCAGATTGTGCTGTCCACTTGGCTCTATCTGGTACATGCTGTGATGCGATGTAAGGATCAAAGCATGGTGTCACTCTCACTATGAATACAGCTTGCATTTTATTTTGTGCATCTCAAAATGATCCGAATTCTAATTAGCTTGAAAGTATTCCAAAACTGTTTCCATCTGCAGGCCTTAAATAAACAAACAAGCCTGCATGAAAAATGACAACTGACGAAGAAAATCCTTGTGTCGTTTGGGGTTTGGTGTGTTCAGGCCACAGGAGTTGACTTCCAGTGCATATTCATGTCTGCAGGTCTGGATTTACGGTCCCCTGGCACAATATAAGGGCTATCAACGTGAGTTATGTGCCCTGAGCTCCAGCATTATCAAGATTCATTGACTGCTGCTTTCAGAAACACAGAATGTACACGGGTTTGGCAAACAAGATGTTGCAGGACTGTGCACGCTCCTCTGAGGAGCGGCCTTCAGCGGCGCTCTCCATTAGCTGGTGCATTGAGTGGAATTGATCAATGACTCTGATCAGCGACTATGGCAGGTGTTTTCCAGGCGACACAAGATGGGAGGACGATGGAAGAAACACGCCATCACCATTACTCAGTTTGTCTCCACCAACAAGGCTTTTCTGTATTACTCTACCAGAGCAGATAATGCTAAACATCTGCACTGTCTGTTTGTTTTGTGATTACAGCAGGAGCAATTGAAGGAGAGAGATTTATACCACCTTTAACACTCCCGACAAAACTGCGGAGCACAAAATCCTGGGTCGGCTTTAATAAACACCTCATTGGCAGCATCATTTACTATTGTTCCTTGTTCTCTCAAGCATTATTGATGAAGAGCAAAGGTAAAACTCATTACCAATCCCTCATGAACTCGACAACCTAGTACGTTATGCACATTATTTGTAATAAGACCTTTGTCTTGTTGCAGTATTTGTATGAATTGAAGTGTAGAATTGTCTGCTTTCTGAGTTAACTTACTGAGTCTCGTCACGTACAGCCGTAGCTCCAGCTGTACAGTATATGATGAGAGCTACAACAGTTGTGAAGTCATGAGTTGCTACATGTGTCTACTTGTTGCCTGTTGTGATGATTACTGATGCATTTACAAGCTAGTCAGCGCTGTCGATCAATGTCTTGTCTGGCAAGTCCTTCGGAGCTAATGGTCCTGTGAGCACAAAGCCTCTATTGTAAACCAAGGAACACTGACAAGTGTTTCGTTTAGTTGACCAGATTGATCAGCACTCTCCCTTTTTTTTTTGTTTTTTTTTTTGTTTGTTTGGTCTTTTCTTCTTTTTTTCTCTAGCAATTGCAGCTGAACACAAAGGAACAATCAATTCTTTCTAGGTATTTTTAAATTTCTGCATGAAATCCTGCCCTGTTATTGGCTGAGAGGGAGCTATGGCATTGAAGTTGTTAGATTGTTCATAATTGTTTGGAGAAATTGCAGGGACTGTATTGAGCTGGGGGAAAAAAATGAATCATGTGAAACATTTTTTGCCATTGATTTTCATTCGCTCCTTTAGAAGAATATAAAAGGCTTATCCAGCCAACTGAAGATAATGTTGGGATCGAACATCTCTGTGCAAGTAAGGGCAAAAAGGAACCAGCCTCTTATTTTAATGTGCCTATGAATTGAGTGTCATTTTGAGGGCCCCTTTTGAAAGAGATAATTGCTTTTATGGCATTGCACTAACGGGATCTGGGACTTACCCATTAAAAAAAATTTATACAAAAAACTTTCTGCCCACTGCAGAGAAAAGTAATTTAAACTCAAGCCCAGTAACAAACTTCTGTGGTCAGTTTTTAGCAGTAGTCTTACACTATAAAGAAAGAAACCTCACTGACAGAACACTTCAATCATATAAATAAAGCGCAAAGTCCCAAAATGGTGAATAATTGAAAAATATAATAGCACTATAGCATACTTTATTAATATATAGGTTTTGGTGATGAAAATCTAAATGAATCTTATGAATATTTATGTGAATGCAGCACAAATTCCCAGAATTCAGATTTCAGGCCAAGCAATACATCATTAATGTGATACGTCATAATATAATCTGAAGTTTAATTCAGTCATATTCTATTTCTTTTACATTTAAACCCCTGTGAGTTTGTTGGTATTAAGGATTGTTGCTAAAGCATTATACTTAAAATGACATCACGAAATTTCCCACACATACAGATGTGGTGCCATTGGACCATTTCTATCATGGTGAAATTATAATAGTGAAGACACCACCAAAGGTAAAGAACTATGCAATGCAACGGGATATTCAAAACAGCATAGATTAACATTCATTTCAGTGCTTTAAAAGATGCAGTTAAGAACTTGGGGAAGTTATACGAGTGTCTAAAACCACCAGTTCCTGGTCACAGTGATTTCCATTTATCTCATTTAAATAACTAGAAAACTTCCTGGATAATTACAAGAGGTATTCGACCAGGGTGCAGTTCGCAGTTGCTTTTCATTTAACTTTTCATTTTTTACATATTGTGGTTTTTTTTGTGTGTGTGCTGTTAAGGTCATCTGTTCACACTGTGCTGAAAGTGATTTTTTTTTCCATTCTCTGAATGACGGAAGCTTTAAACTGATGTTGGCTAAGCTTATGCAGGTGCATAGCTGTTTGTTTACACCAAGCAAGTCAATCCATCTGCATTTCAGGTATTAAATACAGGTTAATGATTCTCGAAATTGACTTTTTCAGAGGGGACATTTTGGCTTTGCACAAAAGGGGTGTTTTCAAAATGCTACTGGATGTGGATAAGTGTGAAACTCATTACGGGAGTTGTTGGCAGGACTACCCAAGAGAAGTAAGAGGTCAACCACTGCAGCCAAGCCTAGACTTGGAAGTCTAAATATGTGCATTGATGTCCCCTGCTACAGAAAATACTCTTCTTTCATCCCTCGCCTACAACGGCATCTGTGCCTCACACAGCACTACTGTGCCTTTCTGGCAGCTCTCTCATGCTGTCCTAACGTCCTTGCAACGTTAGCAGGCAGACAGATGATTAAGTGTCTATTTACTCACCTCTGCTTTACTAGAGCAATATTGCCACTTTACTCAGTGCTGACAGATTAGACGCTGGAAGGTGGCCTCATGGCCGAAGACTCAAGGCAACCTGCTGTCTGCAGGCTAGCATATGAGGGATCGTCCCAATTCTCATGTTGATCACAGTGTTAACCTTAGCACTGACCATTTCCAGCCAATTTAGTGTGTTCAGGCATATGCTCAGCTCCACAGATTGGAAGGGATGGCTCTAAGAATGGGAAAGAATGGGACAATACACCAGCTATAGAGGCAAAAAGAATGTGGAAACTTCATCTAACAAGAGATTTAAATGCTAATGATAATGAAAGCTATGATCTTTGACCCTTGATATTTTATATAATTGGTTCAACTTGTGAGAAAGATCGAACAGCGCTGTTTCCAAGACATTTGGAGAACTGATAAGCCCTAAAAGACTCAGATCTTGTAACCCTGACCACGTTCAAGCTGATTCACAACTTCTCCATTTGACTCCTGACACCAAGAACAAGTGAACTCTGCTTTGTGACTGATAATGCCCAAATACGTTTTTTCATGTATCAATATTTTAACATATCAAAAATGTATCAAAAACAATCATTTTATATTTATTAATGAAACAAGTGAGGAAGCACAATTAATTAAAATCCTGACAAATCCTGGCAAAATGTATTTATGAATTAAAGGGAAAATGTTCTAAGAAACCTGACAACAAAACATACATAAACAAATTGTTTTCCTTTCTTAAAATATTCAATTGTTTGTGTTTTTATGCTATTGTTAAGACATGCACTGACATGGAATTTCACTGATCTACATTGTTGAAAGAGATACAGGGCTCGTGTTGACATTCAGCTGAAGTGGAACTTAATCCATGTGTTTTCTTAATCACTCGTTAGCTGCAGCATATCTGAGAAAAACCTGAATATGGACATAAAAAGTTTATCTAGGTTACTAAATGTAATCTTTTTTAAAACTATGTGAATGAACATTGTATCAAAGACTGAGCAAACATTTACTGAACAAAATTTGTGTTACTCTGTTGAAAATATTTCACTCATGATGGAACTTAGCAGACAAGAAACCCGCACCCAGAAATGGTAGCAACTAGTGCTTAATCATTGAGTCGATTCAACTCTCCTCATCTCCATCTGGTACCATGAGTACTCTGGTTCTTTTCTCATGTTTATAGTTACCATGTGCGTGTGAGAACATGGGTTCCTGGTGGGAATCTCTACTATCTGCTGAGAGCGTTCTCAGATTAACTGCGTTATCTACTAAATCTTCCATGTTAAATCTGCTACCGGGTTCATCCACCGCCCTACGCTGGGCCAACAGTTTGTGACATGTGTTATATATTATGATATTTTTGCATATGTACCTTTCATACTGAAATCCAATAGTCAGGTGATAGTAAGGATTTAGACTTATAAAGGTTTAGAATGAATGTTATTAGAAAGGTAACAATCATCTGACCATTATATTTTATATGTTTCAGACATTTTGTCTTGAGTTGATTAAATAATTAATAATAAAAATTCTCCATGCCTGAGCTGAAAGTAATGACAAAACAGAAAAGAGCCAGATTACAGAGATGCGATTGTTTAGAGAAGTGACCACTAGCCAAACACTGTCTTAGTGCCGCGACTTTCAAAACACCATTAGGCTGGATTGTTTTCTTTTTTTACACACTGACATTTTCAGACCCTAACACTCATTGATCTACTTGCTTTTAGAAGAATTGATCATCTTGTCTGTCTTATTTCAGCAAAAAGAGCTCTGTCCCTTACAAGCCAGTCTATTAAACGATTTCCCTAATGATATCACTGTGTGGTGATGTCTTTTTGGACACTAAGAAGAGATCTAAAATATCCACAAATTTATTTAAAATCGTCGGTCAGAGCTCCAGCAAATCGAATCTGTCACTTTTGGCTGGAATTAATGGAGATTTAATCATTAACTAATAGCTCTTTTTTATTTATTATTTATTTGTTGGCTTACTGTTTAAGTGCTTAATTAAACTATTTAAGACTTAACCATTCTGAACATGCTGACATAGGAAGCAGTGACCTGTACTGGGGTAACTAAAGTGTAGCCCCTGTGCCAGGCATGTGCAGAGTGGGGGGCCAAGATGGCTTGAGCACCTGCCCCTTTTCCCTTGGGTACCTTAAGTGCCCTTTTCTTGAGGCATTTTGTTTTATGTGTGTGTGCACGTGGAGTCCCGCCTGTGCCCCGCAATAACATTAACATTTAACTGTTAATCACAATTTGGCTAAATGAAAGGATATGCTTTGCATCAGTCACATGATGACCATTAACCAAAGCTCACCCTTGACGACAGAGCATTTTTGCTGGCGGGGCAGTGCGGAGCTGTAGGGGAAACACACAAATTAACTGGAAGACACAGACTGATACAACAAAAACCAGTAAGTGTACACTTCAGTCTATAGCACACAGAACAGTAATTCCCCAATTTTCGTGGGGGCTACTTTCCAAGAGCACCTGCATATAATGAAAAAACCCATAATTGTTTGGTAAAAAAGCTTAAAATGCGCATTTTCATAGTGTAAACCCTAAATATGCCCCCCAAAATATGCTTCTGAAATACTTTAATTTCATTCTAAACTCAGTAGCCTTAAAAGAAATGTAAAGATGAACCTGTATTCGTACTGTACAGTTTACACTGAACTCCAGCAGTACTAGAATGTAAATACCGATATTATGGTTATATAGACTGTACTGTAATCAATGCACATGCATTTTCTTTGGTATGCGCTGTCGTTTTCATAAGCAGTTAAATGCAGTAATACATTCATTTAATTTACAGTGATAAGAATACAGGGGCAAAATGAAAAAGTGATAACACTTAAGAAGCTTGAGAAATGATGTCACTATTTATGGTACAAAATTATTAACTTTTACATTTTTGTCAAATTTAGTAAGTATACCAACATTTATACATTGCCATAAAAGCAGCTGTGACATTGTAAGTCTGGTTCTTAGAAAAAATCTGCTTGAGACAGGAATCGTGAGTGCTGATCCACATATAAGTGGGGGATTACGGTATTAGATTATTATGTACATGTTATTAAGTTGTCTTGTGGCAACTGATGAATTGAAACAAATGAGCATGCTGTGTGTGCACTGTGCATTTGCGTGACAAACATTACCTGTCCTGTTATTAACTGCACAAATGGTGGTGGTCATTAGCCGCAAGCTAAGTGGGTAAGAATGTCCATAGTTTTAGAGAACATGGATTATTATAATTACGATATAAAAACACTGTAATTTAAAGAAAATACATTAAGAAAAGATTATATTATAATTATTTTTAAAATAAGACAAAATGCTGATTTTAAATTAAGATACAGTATGGTATAGTATATACAGTCTATACAGTATGATGCAATTCCATATTAGATTCTTGATGAATGTGGGTTGTTGTTATTCAGCCTGGTTCTATGTGCCCCTTATTAACTTTGAGCACCCGCTGCTTTAAATATCTCTGCACGGCCCTGCCCTGTGCTACTGTACCTCATCAGGCCATATGTCACACTATGACATATCATCAAGTAAAGTACATACACTGTATGGACAAAAGTATTGGGACACCTGAGCATTACACCAATAGAGGATTTAGGAACATTGCATTAAAATATATAAATGCTGAGATGGAGTCGGTCCATCTTTGCAGCTCAAACAGTTTCCACACACAATTGATCGCCTTCAAAAAAGATTTTGGAGTTTCTGTGGGAATTTGTGCCTTTTCATTCTGTAGAGCATTTATGAGGTCAGACACTGACGCTGGATAAGAACTGCTGGAATGCAATCTCTATTCCACTTCATTCCAAAGACGCTGGAGGGGTCGAGGTCAGGGCTTTGTGTGGACCAGTCAAGTTCTTCCAAACCAAATGCCTCCAATCTAGTCTTTATGGACCTTGATTTGTGCACTGGGGCATAGTCATGCTGGAATAGATAATCTTCTTCCCCAAACAGTGTCCACAAAGTTGGAAGCATGGTGCTGTCTTGGTATGCTGAAGCATTAAGATTGCCCTTCACTGGAAGTAAGACTGCCTATATACACCTAATATTTGCAACTTCATCACATAAAGCTTATACCATTTAGGTGCACTTTCCAGGTATATTTACCAAACATAACCAATAACCATCCATTTCTATATGCACATTTGCTAGCTAACCTCTATAATAAAAGGGTCACCTAAAGGTATTTCTATTAATGTGTTCAAAAAGACATTATCTGTGGAATGTCGATTGTTATTCTGCTGCATTATTTTGAGTTTGAAGAAGTGTCTGATTAGCTTCTTTTGCACCATAATGTTTGTCATTAGGAGGCAACCTTTGTTTTTGTTTATACTGTTTTTTCCATCAATCGTGGCACAGAGTATTTTCATGCTAATTAAACAGATATACCATACAGGCCACATGCCTGGCCCCTCGCTAGGCTAAAGTAAGACTCAATTAACCTTAATGACCCTGCTCAATAAGAGTCATGGTTATTAATGATATTCTCTCTCAAGAATTTTGCTACATGAAAATATGTTAGTAAATGTGTGTGTTTGAGTTTACGTACCATTTACTGAACAGCACTGTCGCAAAATTTCATACGCATGCCTGTGTTTACAACCTTCTATCTAGAAGGATATACTCTGTACAAAGACAGGGCTTTTGCTAAAAGGCCTTAATAGTAACCTTTGACTGCAGAAAGAGCTAGTTGCCAAAGAAAATGTTACTGTTTTCAAAACATGTATTCTTAAAGGTTAATACCTTTATTGACAGAATTCCCTTGTGTAAAGCTTCTGTTTATGCCAGACTTGTTGCTCTTACATTGTGGCTGCCTATCCTCTTCTGTAGAGGTTAATATTTTCTTTTTAAAAATATGTTTTTTTAATTTATTCACTTTTTTACCTTATGGCAGATGGCAGAGGAGTGCAGTGTGTGTGTGTGTGTGTGTGTGTGTGTGTGTGTGTGTGTGTGTGTGCGT
>JBBMFX010000007.1:12661676-12686099 GCA_037832545.1 Rhabdalestes septentrionalis | reverse complement strand
TGTGTGTGTGTGTGTGTGTGTGTGTGTGTGTGTGTGTGTGTGTGTGTGTGTGTGTGTGTGTGTGTGTGTGTGCGTAGTAGGGAGAGTGTTCATGTGCTGTTGCATTATATAAAACATTTCTGTGCTTAACAACATTTATTTGATACCATTTTTAAAGCATAATTACAACATTTTTATGTTTTAACATAAAAAGTCAAGTAACATGCTGCCTTGTTTTGGGATTAATTTTATCAATATTACTAAACACTGATGTTACTAAACTTCTAATCATTAATATTTTAATGAACTCAACAGACAGCCAGTAGTACTTGTGTAGATCCTTAGACCCCAAAAGGATTCCAGAGTAAGAGACTGGGTAGAAATCAACAGTGAGCTGTGAGTCCAAGACTGGAGGTAAAACATGCCTTGAAAATGCAATAGATCTTATAATTATAATATGTACTTTTTACGAATAATCAAATTTTAATTTATTTATCATGTAATATCACTCTTGCAGATATGTTCTGGTTTTGGAAGATGTGTTGTTGCTTCTATCTGATATTGATAAACAGCAGGAGCTAAAGCTGATTTTGTCATCTTTGTTCTTAAGTCCCACCGGCAGGATTACGTTACACTGGATACAGCCATTGCAAATCCCACTTGCAGCATGGTACTTAGTTAAACTCTGGCTTATAAGAGTTGAAACGCATGTAAAAAGAAGACTTCATTGAAATAAAGAGCAGGGTTATGAAATGAACCAACTGCAAGAATGAATAATGTTCAAAAATATGATCTGGTGAATATGATAACCGAAATCACTGTCCATCATGAAGGTTCAACACCTCAGCTAAATATACAACCATCCATTAACCTCATCTAAAAACAAAAATTATTCCATTCATGAACCTCAGTAACTGAAACATTAAAGCAGAACATAGTATGTCTTAAGCAACCAGTGTTTACACAAGAAAATGTTTAGCACTAGGGTGTTCTTGATCTTTGTCAGTGTAGCTGAGTCTAATTGGAAAATGTAAAACCAAGGGGTGACAGGCTAGCTAACCATAAGCTGATTTGTGATGAACGGTCCCTCAAAATGGATCAAAAATTGGCATCAGGCACTGAAGTAATGTGCCGTACAAGTATCTAGACATATGTTTAGCTTCCATGCCCAGATAAGCAGTGGCTTTGTTTTTGTGGCTTTGTGGCTTTGCCTCACTCAGATATAATCTAATATATACACTAAAACATTACACAAATAGAAATGTATTAGTTTAAACCCAATATAATGTTCACACACAAAAAAATAGACTACGTCAGCTTCAGTTATTTGTTTGCATTATGGCACTTTTCAGTTTGAGTGAAAGCTGCAAGTATGTGCAAAGTGCGAAAGTGCCATGCTATATTTTAATAAATATCTTTTTTCATTTTAGAGAAAAAAATTTTAAGAACAAAATGTAATGTGAGTCATGTTCTTAATTACAGCAGGTCCCAAAAAATGTGGATATTAACATGAACGGTTTTCGACTGTTTTATTCGACAAATGGGCAGTCCCAGATTCAGCTCAGTGTCAGGACATTACAGTGAATACTTTCAGATCTGGACATATCACTATTTGATATGTGCTTTGCCAGCTGCCACCGAATTGAGCCCCTGTCACTGACAGGTGACTGGTCATGTTAGGTGAAGTGAAGACCACTTGAGCAAGCAGACTAAGATTCATGTCACTCACAGCTGATGCAAGTCAAACCCTGCCAGTAAATGAGTGAACATTCGGGAATGACAGTCACCAAGTCATAATGATATCAACTCGTAATGAGAGATGTGTTTTCATTTTTCAAGCACGAAACAATTAATTAGTTTAGTGCTGGAGTAAAATTTGTATATGTTTCTAAATATGCCATTCAGTCCATTCAGTTAAATTATGGAAGCTCACCAGCAAAAGCAGCTTGAACACATTTACATATACACAACCATGAACATTTTTACATATGACTGCACATTTTGTCTCACAGTCTGAATGAAGTGGCTACATTTTCTTTTTTTTCCCGGTGTCTATGAGAATATCAGTCTACATTTTAATGACTGCAGCTTAATATGGAGCTGTCAATCAGAACTGAGGTCATTTCATTTCAAAGCACTGTTTAATTGTAATGGGTAAGGAATTCATGAATTCATGAATTTGGGGTTAGAAAACTTTGAGGATTTGAGGGAGAGAATAAAATAAAAATGTTTAAAACGTAAAAAAGTGACCCTTGGGATGTTTATATTGGGTAGGTTCCACAAACCCACACAGTATTTTCATGAAGGGTGATCCTGAAGTCACCCTGCATATCTCACTTTTGTCTTCCATGATGTGTTAATGATGTCCAAATTATCAGCTAATGCCACTTATACCTTGTTTGAGGGAAAAAAAGTAAGACAGTGTTTCTTTCAGATGCAGATGAGGTACAAAAAACTCATGTGTTGAACAAAGCTTGCACTATCCCTTCAGAAATAAAGCTCTTCAGCTTCTATTTTTGTTTAACCTACACTGATACTTTGGTCATGAGCAGTGTGTATTTTATTAAATTAACTGAGGAAAGCCGGTTGTTATGTTATTAGAGGTTAGTAGAACATGTAAATGATGTTCTCCAGTGCTGCACTCCGAATTCTGAGGCAGGAACAAAAAAATTCTGTTATGTTCCACCTGACTGAACTCACAGCACAGAGGCTGTGACAGCCATTTCCTTACCACAGACATGATCACTGTCAGACATCTGTGGAATGATAGAGTAAGATAAAGAGGTCATTCAGTGACTTGTTCCCTCAATCAATGCAATGGTGGGCCACTGGCTTAATCAAAGAACTTGTGCGTGGGTAATCACTACAAGGGGAAAGCTCGCCTGGCTGACATATGCATATATTGAGTTGCAGGAATTAGACTCTCTCTGACAATATTAGCTACAATTTAAGTGGTATTTATTGCCAGATTGCAGAATGAGTGAATATTGTTTCACCTTTAACTTTATTTTATCAATCATCATTCAGAAATCCATCTTTTAACAGGTCTTGAGTTCCTTATTGGGAAGCCAGTCTGCAGTGAGACTTGTGTACAGGTAATTTGGTATAACAAAACATTTAAAAAGTAAAATAGACAAAGAACACTAAGTGGGCTGCAAGATATGGATTAAATTTAGTACTAGACTATATTCTTTTTCAGATTCAGAGTCAGAAATCTTTATTGACCTCAGAGGAATTTGTTTATGTTATGTCTGCAGAGACACACGGAGACAAGAACAACACAAAATATAAAATCTGTGGAAAAATATGAATCATTCAACCAAAATCTTAGACTAGGCTTAACACTGGCCTGAGAATGAACTCTTTCATTTTAAAACAGTAGAGAGAGACTGCACTCAGATTTGAAGTCTGAGATTTCAGACTTAAATGATATCTTTGTATGCTGTGTTTCAAATGCTAAAACATGATCAAAATAAGTTAGACCAATTCACCAATCCTGTACGATTCTATGAGTGTAGAAAGCACTGCCTTGGAATTATGTAACACAAAACTTGTTTACGTTATCAACTTCCCATTTTTAAAGTCCACGGAATTGAAATACTGCAGGTAAATAAATGCTGGAAACTTCTCTTCTGATTTGTCTCTTTCACATTTCCACAGTAAAACAGTGAGGCTCTCCATCTACACTGCAAATCTTGAAGGATGCTCAATTCATAGCCAAAACAAGTGAACATATTAACAATACTTCCCTCTTCCCTGTCTCTGAGTCTGTATGTTGAAGCCCTGGGCGAAATTATGCAGCTGTCTCTCGCAACTGCTTAGGAGGCACTGAAGCTACAGCAACCCCCGGAAAAAGAGGATTCAAATCAAGCCGGAGCTTCCCACAGGAGCTCAGCCTAAGCCTTTGTTTCCCCCACTAAAGACAGTTCCCATTGCTCTTTCTGTCAGAGAAGACAGAAGCACACTCTGAAGTTTGGGGAGTTTAGCGTTAGTTGAAATCCCTCGAGGAGTGTCTTTATGAAATCTGTGTAACTCTCTGCGGCACTAATTAGCATGTGGCTCAACGTGGCATTCGGAACACTGTGGTTCAACCTGGACTCATGGGTGTATCATTGCAAGACTTTATGCAGATGTTTGTTATCCTCGCTCGATTCCTGAAAACAAAATTGAGAGGAAAAAAACTCATTGGCATAACATGAGCATTCATTAGACTCTACAAAGAACTCAAAGAGCTCCTCTGAAAGAAATATAAACTCTTTTTCTAACAGTGAAGTCACATTTCACCACACATGAAGTGTCTCGAAAACACCCGAGCATAGAGAAAGTGTCAGAAAATTACATAATCACACACATGTAAAAAAGTGAATATCATATGATCACATGACATGCCAAGCCCTCAAACAGCAAGATTCTATTATTAAATGTGATAACTAGGGCTGTCACTGCACTGTTGGTAAGCATTTAAGCAATCTAGTAATTATGCTGATGATTAAGTGAGTGAAAATATAAACAGTTTATAAATGCAAATGTTTAACTATATTTAATTTATTGTACTTGTATTGTATTTAACTTTATTTAATTTATTGTACTTGTATTGTATTTAACTTTATTTACATTGTACAGCTCCAGAAAAAAAATAGAAGGTCCCTGCAAAAATGTTCAGTTTCTCAGGTTTTATATTTAATATGTGCAAGTATTGAACTGAACAACTTTTCTTTGCTTTTTAATAAGTGCTGACAAATTTTATCCTAATCTCTAAATAAAAATACTGTTCTTTCAAGCATCATTTAAAAGGAAATGACAAAACACCAAAATAAGAGAAATGATGCAGTGTTTACAGAACTGGAATAAAATGTCTTGTTTACTCTTAAACCAAATAGCAATAATAACCTTTGCTGTACCTGTGGTAGTGTTTTGCCATCCAGCTGTTCACACTCCGAGAGGAGAGTGTTGATTACAGCAGTGTTTTTATAATTTTCCTCATTAAACAAGATTCAGGTGATCACTAATCAGTCCCTTATAAAGCAGAATGAGGTGCTTGTGTAGGAGTAGGATCAGACAGTGCTGATGTTACTGATTTCCCCATATTTTTCACAGCAAGCACTAGTAGGTATTTAAGCAAATTGTAATATTTTGACACTATACCTAACCAAAACACTTCTTTTAAATAATGAAATTCTCAAAGTTGTCAAACATGTGAATTACCCAACTGAAAATGTTATTGCCCCATTTAGATGCTCAGGAAATGATAAATGAAACAAATTTAAATAGCAAACACAGGCTGGCTTGAATGTACCCGGACCACGAAATCACCAATGGCTCCAAGACAGCATGCAAGATTCTGCTGGTCTCTCTGGCTTCAGCTAAATTGTTCATCATGGCACAGTAAGATAGAGACAGGCAAAGCAACACCACTGACCCAAAAACGAAATAAACAAATAAAAACAGAAACATTGCTCATCTCACATGTGCAAAAGCACAAAGACAGCCCCTGAACTTTTTGAGATAATATTCCTTATAGAAACCAGCCCAAAATGTAACTGTTTGGACAACACAGGTCCCTCAGTATGTGGCACAAAGTAAATACTGCATTTCATGGCAGGAACAACATTCCATACACAGTGCAGGTGTTGGGATGGTATGGGGGGGTTTTGCTGGACAATGTGCCATTGTCATAGGAGCCATGTTGTGTATGTAATATTTTTTTTACAAAGACTGTTTATCTGTCTATGCTCTGAAATCCAAAATCAAAATAACTGGACAGAAAAAAAAAAGTTTTGAAGTGGCCTTGAGTCTGAATAGAGATGCAATGGCAGAACCTTAAATGAGCAATGCTTCCTTGAAACCTTTGCAGTAATAGTAAATCAGAAAGGGGACAGATAGCACTTTACCACCGATGTGTGTTTAATTCCCTTTGGTGATGCACACATAATTGTTATGGTGATTGAGTTATTTTATTTGTTAATCAATTAAGTTTTTGTAGATTTAGCATGTAATCATGATAATTCATGTGATCAAATGTTTAGCTTAATTTGATCGCATTTTTTCACATTTGAAAAATAATCTCAGCTTTTTCAGACTTGACATTGGTTCATGTGTTAGTTTGTTTGTTCCTTTGTTAATTCATTAATTAATTAATTCATTCATTCAATTGTTAATTCATTCATCCATTCGTTCAATTGTTAATTCATTCGTTCATTCATTCTTTCATTCATTCATTCGTTCATTCATTCGTTCATTCTCTGTGGGACTTTTTCTGTGAGGGAAACAACACTGTAACTCAAAGCATTCCATCTTTTTATTAGCACTGATTTTAAAACCTAAAGTTGGCACTACTTTAGGAAAGCACTGGGATTAAAATTAATACAAGAATAATTAGTATGTTTACACACATGAAATGAAATTATGGAAAAATCGAGCATGAGCACATTTATATACAGGACGGAATAAGGTGATCTTAATTGCTCCAGTAGTCAAAAATAAATGCTTGTTAGTCTCCAGGCCCTGGCTGCATTTTGCATGTTTCTAGAAACAGAAACGAATCTGGCCTATTTCTCGACATTTATTTACAGCTAGATTTCAGTGCTGCACATACACCTATATTACAATAATCCATCACTAAACCTTTCGTTAAAATGAAAGATCAGAAGGAAAGTCAGCACTTTCCATGTTCTCAGCATGCCTTTTTTTGTTGTTGTGCTAAGATTAGCTTGTGTGTAGCATAGCTTTTCCGCTGCAAGTTTCATGATCAGAGTAATGCTGGGTTGTCATGGATACGGTGCAGACAGTTGTTAACTTGTTTCTTGGATAGCTAAGATAAATGCACAAGCTCTGAGATGCTTGACACGTTTTCAGATATTCGCTCCCGCACTGCCTTCAGGGCTCCTACTCACAGAACACCCTGCTCTCTAAGTGGCTTGGTATGCTGGATTTCTTTTTTTCCCCCATGAACTTTTGATAATTGTCCAAGTGGCAATAATAAGTCAAGCGATGCAAATCTTCATGAATAGCAATGATTTGAAATTTGATAAGTTTGAAATTCATGAGTTAATGAGGGCAAAAAACAATGCACTCAGTGTGCTCGTCTTTGCTGTGCATGTGAAATGGTTCTGCAGTGTGAGGAAGAGATGCAGTAGAGATCACGTAAAAGAAGGAAAGCAGCTGGCAAGAACAAAAAAAGATGAACATGGAGCAGAGAAATTATCAGAGTCATGGAGTTAGTGAAGGTTATTACTATGAAGGTGACATAGTACATGCATCCTTTTGGTCAACCCCTTTGGAGGGCCAAATAACTAAGCCCCCCAGCAATAATACAGCATAGTGATTGTGAGTGGAAAGGTTGTAGAGAACATCACAGATGTTCCTTTAGACTATTGAAAAGAAATGAAATGTCCAGTTCGTTAAAATGTGCAATTTTTAAACCACATTTTTATTTATCAGTTTATGCAACATGGAGGAATAGATACAAGAAATTAAATAGTGCTGAAATCTTTTGAAATAATGCTGTGGATATAAATGGATTGTAGCAAAAAGGAAAGAGGCAAGATAGCATTGTGCTTTTGACACTTAATGTGTTGAAGTGATACAGTGCATTGTTCTCCAACCCTGGTCCTAAAGGCCCCTCATCCTGCCACATCTGTTTCAACTAATCAGCTTAACAACTGTTTACTGGGTTGTATGGGTGTGTTAGAGCACTAAAATGTTCAGGACAGTGGGCCTTCAGGGCCAGTAATGGAGAAACACTGACATTGCATATTATGACAAATATCTTTGTAGTGCAGTATGTTTATGCAGTGTTCTGCTATTAGAGTGGAATAATGTTTTTGTGGTAACATAGCTTTTCATTTGAGTAAAGCTGGAAAACAGAAAGAAAAAAAAACCTGAAAAATCTTTTTGTCAGTTTTTATTTTCTGGCAGAAGGCTAATCTTTGTGAGATGTTAGGTTAGGCATGTGTAGTTACATTCATCCACAAATTATGTGGTTGTCAGTTAAGTATTGGTTTGGTTTGGTGGTCAGGACTGCAGAGCTGACAAATATCTGCCCTAATTCTCATTATTTTGAGCGATCTCCCAGTATAATCCAACAGAGGAAAACACAAAATTAAAAACAAAAGAATAAATCAAAACATGCTGTTACAATCAAGACCCTCAACTCTAAGTGGTCATCAGTTTCTCTTTTTCCTCAAACTTAAATAAGAGTGAGTCAACCACCTTGTTGTTGGTTTAAATGACCCTTATCTGTATTTCTATCATATGCTGTGCTGACGTATACCCCTTTTTTGTTTCCAGACTAGAATGCTATTATAAAAATAAACAGAAATCAAAGCAAGAATCTCATTATAATGCTTGAATAACATCTTATGAAACAGCAGAATTAGAATTAGAAATGCAGAAATGCAGAAATCTATGTTTATGATAAATCAGTAAATCGCAGGTATTTTTGTTGTAGTTTTATTTGCGTTTGGAATCTAGAGAATGCATGACACATTGCTCCGAAAGCTATTTGACCAAGTTGCTGTACAATAAGATTGCCCCTCAGGCTACATAAACCATGCGGTGCTGTGTGAACAAACATCTAACAAAACATGTCTTTTTCATTGAAAACAGCACTGCTGGATAGATATCGTTCACAATATGTATTCCATTGTAATTCTGCTTCTTCCTCATTATTGCCAGCCGCCCTGCGGTTTCTCTTTTTTTGTTTCTAGTGTTTAAACTGTCTCCAGTAGCTGTCTAAATTCCTGCTCTCATGTACTTAATTCACATTTGTTTTCTCCACTGTCAAACTCATCGCCCCTCCGAACCATCCCCCATATTTGAAGGTCACATTTTAATTGCTCATTGGAATTAAAACCTGAGTTAAAGTGAGCTCTTTCTCATTGCTTCACTTTGTTTTACTTGGGTTTAACCATTTCTTGCTGGCTCCCTTGTTATGCAGCCAAGTTCTGGAGTGGCCTCAAAGCTGGTCTAAAACCTAATTATATTCATATTTACTTTACGTTCAATGTTTCTAGCTAACTAAAAAATCTATCAAGCTAATAATCACTTTAGTGTAATACTACATGGTGGCTTATTGGTCAGCTGGAGACCTGATGGTTAGGGATCAGAAGGGTTCAATTACTAGGACTACGAGGAGCACCACTGATGTGAGCAAGGTACCATCCCCACACACTGCTCCCCAGACTCTGCATTTCTGGCTGCCCACTGCTTCACTTGGGTAAATGGATTAAATGTGGTGTGTAACAAATGGAAATTTACACCCACCTATCACTATATTGCAAGGCAAGTAAAGGGTAAAAACATTTAAATGGTCGATATTTCTAAGACTTAATGGTTCATTTGGAGCAAACATCTTAATGCTCCACAGCTCTCCGTCATCATAAATACTCATCTAAGAGGCAGAGTGAAAGCTTGCCAGACGCACAGTGTGTAAGATGCACAGTTACAGCGTGTCTTCTCCTTAATCCAGCCACTCTGCTGCTGCTCCCTCATGTCATGAAACCCCCATTAATTATTGATCACACTGCGTGTACAGTGAAACTTGAGGAAATGTGTGTGGTTCTGCCTCTGTTTCCTCTCTCATTAAAGATTAATGAAATCTGCCTGAGAGCCAAGAATGCAGTACATGCTTAGAAATTTAACCAAACATAGGCCCACACAGGAAAAAGGACCGGCGACAAAATGTTCATGAAAGTTTTGTGCGGGTGAAATGTACTTTGTGGAATGGAACAATTTAGTTATGGATTAAGATAAGATGCTTGCTAAGCATTTTCATGCCCATCATAAAAGGTAGGACGGTATTTTGCCTTCTGCGTCTGAACCTTTGCCACCACTCTGTGCCAATGCCAAATCCTCCTAGACTCCCTTTTGAGTAGCTATGCTGGCAGCCCACATCTGCCTGTCTCCTGGATGGAGCACCCCTCAGCCTCCCTCTCACAGAGGCCCAATCCGCCAGCCCACGCTCCTGCGGTGGATTAGGGGGAGCCCAGGCAAACATACCACAATAGGCCCCCAGATAAAGAAGCCAACATTTCCGCCAGTAAAAGTGGCTGCCCAGATTTACACTGTATTTGCCTAACTCCGACTCATCACTGAGGTGGAAAAAAAACATTTTTGCATGGTACATTGGAGATAACGGGTAGCAGAAGTGCTGCCTTCTTCTTATGGCATTACGATTTCATCAGGAACGAGTTCTGACTCTGAGGAGAATTCAGAGCAGGTCATGACGCATGAGTTGGCAAGTGCCAGGAGGAAACATTAATATTAACATTAACCTCATATTTTGCAAGCAATATTAGAGCATTCAGGGTTGCTGCAAACAAATACAAACATGTCCCTTATGCTTGCTCCACAAACATATTTAAACACTGCAGGCTTTTAATATTTGGAAACTGAACCTTTTTCACAGAGAGAAATAATGAGAATGGCACTCAACATTCTGCCACTCGCAATTCATTCATGATTGATTTGTTTAAATAAACCCTTTATTTAACAGTATAATTTTCTCCCCTAATGTGCCTTCTTCTTTACAGCCAAGGCTGGACTCCATTGTCAGGCTGATTTACATTTATATGCATGTAGGACGCACACTGACAAGCATAAATTACACGTATCTGCCAGACCTTTAGCTTGTGGTCGGGAGCAGGGAACAGTAGAAGCCTGTGCCCCTGTGTGATGTGATCCCAACATCTTCCGGATCAGTGCGCACACACAAAGCCCAACATCCAGGCCCTATCTCCAGCATGCCTTCTCAGTCTCATCCTTAACTGCTGGAAGAAATGATGCATGTATGCCTGGAGCAAACCACTGGTTGAGAGAGAAAAAAAAAGCCCAAGAAAGCAAATCTGGGCAAGCCGAGAAAATGTGGGAACCAATTCACATTCAGGCATCAGACAAAACCCGCTCTCTGTCAGAAGCTGAAAAGGGAAGGATTCTGAATGAAACATGGTTTGCAGATTGTATGAATGAGAGGTCATTCCACATTTGATAGAATGACTGAATACATAAAGTGGTACAGGTTTTCATGCTGTTGTAGTTAGTTTGCTAAACCTATGGCCTTTTCATTCAGTACACAACTCTAGTGCACATCAATAATGCAGAATGCTGAAAAGTGAAACTGTTCTAACACAGATAGTTTCCTGAAATGTTAACTTTTATTCAGCTTTGAACAAGCAGTCTATACTAATCTCTACTTGAAGAATATTGTGAGGTTTGTTGTACTTGCAACAAAATAGAGTAATTTGGCATGGAAACCATACAGAAATGAAAACCAACAGATTTGGTATTTCCTACATTTCTTCACCATTACCCCACACTACTACCACTACTTCTACACTTTGTTGGGGGATGTTTATACAAGGGATGTTGAATTAACGTGTTCATTTTTATCAGTTAATCACCGAAAAACAAACTTGTAAAAAAGAACACTGACATTAACCCGGTCCAGTGTTCTGCAAAAAAATTCTACCATGCCCTTCTGCACCGCCTTGGTTTTCTGCCGTTAGGGAAGCTGGTTTTTCTGTGCTACCTTGTGCTGTACACTGATTTACATGTACTATCTTGTGGTGGACACTGATTTACCTGTGCTATCTTGTGGTGGACACTGATGTATCTTGTGGTGGACACTGATTTATGTTGTGGTGGACACTGTTTTATCTGTGCTATCTTGTGGTGGACACTGATTCATCTGTGCTATCTTGCATTTAGGTTACTGGTGTACAGTGATTAATATCTTAAAAGCTCTTTTAATATGTGTGTATGTTGCTACTCTGGGGTCTTTGTGTTAGCCATCATTGCATAAGCAATTTCCTCTTGTTTCAATAAAGTTTTCTTATTCAAAAATACCCTTTTCTGCAGTTCGCAGAATGTTCTGTCCAGAAATCACCACAAGCTGTTAGCATGGCCCTGTTTATCGGTAGCATTGCTCAGTGTTAGAATCTGACTGTATAAACTGACTCTATGCACCTTCAACTTTTTTTTTCAATTGTGTGTGTACAGAGATCATTTTGGAACCATGCTCATGTAGATGCAATATTTTATAAAACAAAAACGGAAAATCCCTGTTTTCAGATATACCTGTGTATGTGTGGACATAGTCAGCTATGAAGTCAAGCCATGAGAACATTTTAAACATTTTAGCCAAGGAATATCCTGTCTTGTCATCCTATCACAGTTTCAGTGGCTTACTAGCATTTAACACATAGACTAAATATGGCACATTTTTATTATTGGGCAATGTTCTAAAGGTAATCATGGGTTTAAGTCTCACTTGCACTCTCTGAGAGGATTCCAACAGTAGGCTTTCTCTGGTTAATCTGTATACTTGTGTCCAGTAATAAGCTTATTTCTATTCTTCTGACATTACTCACTATTGTTCATCAACCAGTCAATTAATTGCTTTTGTACTGATCAGAGGAGAACAGTCCCCTTTCTGAGTCCTCCTCTCAAGGTCTTTCCCCCTGTCTTTGAAAGAGCTTTCCTTGCCACAGTCACCCTTGGCTCGCTCACTTGGGGATTGGACTCAGATTCTGTAAAGCTGCTTTTGACAAAGTCTGCTTCAAAATGCTAATGCATGTTAAATTGAACCAAGATTCTGTACAGTAGTATGTAGTAAATTCTAAAAAAAATTGTCTAAGAATTCTTCAACTAATATGTCTTCTGAAGAATAAATCAGTAAAACTACAGATTTTTTTTACTTGTTGTCTCATGCTTTAGTGCTCTAACCTTCACTATATATACACTGTGTCCACCAACAATATTTCAGTTATCTTTTGATGTTAAAGTAAATATAAAAATTTCAATCCTGTGACACTTTTTTTTCCTGTTCTTCTTATTTTTAGTAGTAGTAGTTAGCATTTTAGTTCTATTTGTTGAACATCTTCCATAGACTCAAGGGCATCTCACAGCACAAATAATTAAAAATCAAATAAATAAAAAATTATAATAAAAAAGTAAAATTTCAAATGGGAGATGAAACGGAAAACTATTTGTGCATAGGAAAAACATTATTTCACATTATGAATAAGGGCAGGCGCTTAGGCAGACTTCCAATCAGACATGAAGTTGAAATGCTTAGATTGAATTGGGAAACACTAACATTTTGAGAGGATTCAGTTGAAATAATTACAATAGACATTTAAGAGTAAACAATCTACATATACAAATTTGCAGCATGGCGTTTTTTATCCTGTTAATCTCTTCAAAAAGAAATAAAGCCCTTTTCTGCTTCAAAACTCATGTCCTACATTTTTGCCTGTTGGGTAGTGATTTTTGTGCCAATTCAGTAATACATATTGTTACTGCTCTTGTCCTCTTTTATTATGGTAATTTAGGCCACAGAATTAAATCCATTATTTAGCAGCATTCTCATGCCTGACCCCTATCTCTGTTTTCATGTGCTCAATGTTCTGACGCATCTCGAACATTAGCCATTAAGGCGGGTTAGGGAGAGGTTATGACGTGCAGTGCTCTCATTACTTCCAAACCGGGAGGCCTCTGCCAACTGCACCAACACTAATTTAGAAATGGTTTGCTGTCAGGATATGACGCAGCTCACTGGAGTACTCCATTAGTAGCTGCCACCATAGACATGATGATAAAGCGGAGAAGAGTCATGACCAATAAGCCTTCAGAGTTTGATTCCAGCACCACACGCGGCCTTTGCATTCTCCACAGTACTGAGGGTTTTCCCTTTTGTTTCACTGTTGCCAGGATGTTCCGCTCCCTCCAGGTACAAAAAAAACAAAAACTGAATGAGATCATGAAACAAGAATATTGATTTTGATGCTAAGTGATCTGGAGCAGCTTTAGATGTATGTGTTCAAATATGCTATCTCAAAGCTTCAGAAAATCTCAAAGCTAAGAGTCAGTTCCCACTCATCGAGGAGGAGTTAAGTCTTGTGCCTAGCATGATCAATTTTCACTGAAACTCTTCAGAATTAGCTAAGCACCTCACAAGTAGCTCAGTCAGCCCAGAAGGTAATTTATCAGTAAGTATGTTTATTGCAGTAATGCAACTAGCATGGATCTAAATAAAAAACATTTTTCAGTTGAATCTGTGGGATGGCCAAAAAGAGCTTTGCCACAGTCACACTGTCTAATCTGCACCCTAAAATGAAAAAGGTTTTAAAAAAAAAGTCGGTTTGAAAAAGTCGTTTTTTTTTCTGAAAAGTCGGTTTGAAAAAGAAGTTAAGGGAAAATCTAATTACATTTTCAATCAAGGTTATAAATGCAAAATAAAATGTAAATGTGTAAGAAGGAACATAATTCTTCAAATTACAGTTCCACCAATCATTAAATCACAATGCGTTTACGCATTCCATCTGTCTTTGTGTTTGTCTTTTGTTTCTTAGTACCTACACATGTTCATTCAGGCACTCATGCAGGTTCATTTAGGTGTGTGTTTACTGCTTGTCTGTGTTTTTCTAGTCAGATATAATGACACATTTCTTATTACTATTTAAAAGGTCTGTTTTACTTCTGATGTGAATCTGACAAATGAAAAGACAGACAGGAAAATTAAGCCTAAATGCCATTAAACATTTTGTGGACAGTAATCTGTGTCCATACTAATACTCAATCTTCCTTAAATCGGACATATTACGCAAAACTCACTTTAATTATAACATGACTATGGGCAAATCACTCTCACATAAAGCGATATCACCAGCTCTATTCTTGTCAATTTCAGTCCCAATTTCAAAGTGGGCCAATAAGGGCTCTGTGACTTTTAATGCAAATAAACTGTTGCTGGCCACACCCCACCCATCCCATGCTTATGAAACGAACGTCATTGAATTGTCATTATTTGAAACTACCTACATCTTCCTCATTTGCTGACTTGTCACGGACAGAAGGCACAGATCCCGCCACAAGTGTAGGGATTTGTGTTGTTCTTTGCAGCTAACATAACAAGACAACACTTCATGTGTGACTTGCCTTTGCCTGTAGACATAGTGCTTGGCATCTTATCCATGCTTGTAAAACTAGCAGACAAAATGGCGGATCAACTAATCTAGTGGGCAGGGTCTCAGGGAGGGGGTCTTTTCAGGGTCTTTTCTATACAAACAGGTACAGTGTTATTTCACGATGGGTTCTCTGTGCAAAGGGTCATTTTGAAAGGGCCTGAAACTGTGAAGAAACTGTGAGATCTCTTTATGTGAGAGTGATTTTGTTGAAAGAACATGTTTTGTATAGCCACTGAACCTATAAAAAATGAGTTTTGCATAATATGTCCCCTTTTGTGTCCCCATCTTTGCTCATTCTCTGTATAAGGCTGCAAGTTTTTCACCTGATTTTTCCTCTATCACTCTGGACCTTATCTTCTCTCTCAGCCTGACCCTTATCCTCAGTCTCCATTTTTGCTCCTTCTCTCTCCTCCTCTGCATTTATTTCATTGAGCTGGACAAGTCTGCCTCTGGACAAACTTCAAGATCTTCAGAGTGGAACCGCAGCTGTGCTCTCTTTCCCTTCTCTTTCCGGCCTCTGTCTCTGTTAGTCTGGCTTTATCTTTTTACATGAGCACATGATCCCTTCCCTTTTCTGGATCCCCTGCTTGTTTTGCACCCCATTTCCCTGGACTTTCCTTCACCTTCTACTTTCATCATTGCTGTATTAGTGTCACAGTCAGTGCCAGGCTTGTGACCGTCTCTCTGCCAAGTTCCCATCAATTCTAGGAATGTTCAGTGAGTTTCTAAACCTGTTTTCTTTATTTACGACGATTGTTTGCAGTAACCTGTTTTTCTCTGTCATTTAGCTTTCTTCACGTATTGTAATTTTTTAAACAATTGGCATTATTTATTTATTTATTTATTTATTTGCCATTGTTTTTTGGTGTCATCTCTTCATAGTTTTGTCATTACACTCATTTGCAGTAGATTACACATGTCCAAGAACCTACCTGTTTTTTACTCACGGAAAATATAGCAAAATTGAATTCAGCTGCATTCACGAGGCATGTATAAATGCTATTAAAAACCCCATATGGATTCTTTTTCAACAAAACAATATTGTTACATAGTATGTAAACAATATTAACATTTCATTTAGTCTCCATATAGTCACCAGTTATCTACAGCAGTTCACAATTCTATAAGAATTAATAAGAATTGATCAAATTAGCGTACTTTAATATATTATTAGTCCAGTTCATTTTGTGTTGTTCTTTGTTTCCCACCCCTCAATTTTACATCTGTCCCGGTCTTCCTTCCTTCCTCACGCTCACAACTCCTGCTTACCTTATCAGTGTTTCATAAGTGTCTCATTTTTCTTTTTTCTCTCTCCTTTGAAAGACACTCTCCATTCTTTCATGGCCTCTACACTCCTATATTTTTCTTCTTCTCTCATTCTCCTTTATTATGGAGCACTTCGTTTTTTTTTTTTTTTTCACATTCTTCTATTATCACAAGAGGATTCTTAACACCGTCTATAACAATAGGAGATTAGATCTTGTTAAATGTCATACATAATATGAATTATATACTGAGTAATGCTCCCTCCTCCACCAATAATATTGTGGGGTTTGGCACACTTCATTGTTTTAGGTCCTTCAACAAAGTTGAATAACACATAGACAACCAGAGCAATCACAAAACCTATTTAGATTTTTTTTTTTTTTTACTGCAGGAAAAAAATTATCCAGCACCAATGTGTGGATGTGAAATGTAGTTTCCTCTCTGTCAACAAATTAAATAAATTTAATTGTTAACAGGTATCAGTTAGATAGACTAAGGCTTGATTAATTTCAGTCCCATTGAATCTAAACATTACTTAAGTAAACACATAGTAGTTGTGTTAATCTAGAGCCACTATAAATCAGTCCCATCTGGTCCCAAATGGAGAAAACTTGTGGTAAATCTTCCCATATGTAACAGACCTATAAAACAAAAGTGCAGTGATGACCAATTGAAGAAATACAGCCTATTTTAGAAATACAGCCTTCCTAACCACACCATTAGAAAAAAAAACACTGGCAGCAGTGATATCAATGTTAGAAATATAAGGAAGAACACTGGTAACCAACTGGAATACAAAAGCTTAACTTGGATTTACCTAAAACACCGAAATTACCCCTAAGCTTTTAGAAATAATGTTCTGTAGGCTGATGTGTCTGGAAGTTAACACAACATTCCACCGTGAGAGCATCATAGGTAAAGTAAGATGATATGAAAATGTTTTGCATTTTACCTTCAAATAACTGTAATGATCATTTAAAAACTGTATTTTCTGTTTCCTCAATTTCATCCTGTCATACATTACATTTTGTAGGAGAATTTGGAACCATTTAGCGCGACAGAGTTGCAAATTAGAGAAAATCATGAGCGAATATGTAAGCAAATACTTTTTACACAACGCTGGATCCAGCATTTCGCCCGAACATTAGACCCTTTAATTAATATTATTAAATTTGCCATCCTAAAACATGCTGAGCTGCCAAAGCTGTACATGTACTTTTCTCATTATAAATCAGGCTAATTACAAACCTTTCACAAACCTTGTAGGGAATTGTAGTGTTACTTGGTTTTGTCTGAGCCTATTTACCTTGACAGTAAAAGTAAATCATTTATGAGTCGTCGCCACAATGTCTTCTTCTGTCATGAGCAAGATCTTTGTCAAGATCAAACCCTGAAGCGCACAGCCCAAATGAATAATGTGCCATTTTTCACAGCAGATCACTGCAATGGTCTTGTTGCCAAGCTGTTATCATACTAGGCAACTCTACTTCAAGCCTTGAGCCAAAATATGTTTATCATCTCGTTCATAATTGAATAATGACATAATGGTTGTTTGCGTGGTCCAGGATATTTGTCTGCCAGTGCTTGCGTAGGTTGTCAGAGTAAAAGGCTATCCCTCTGTTGAAACAGACTGCAGGGCTTTTTATTCCTATTTGGGACACAGATATGATTTCTAAATAAGCTAATCATCGTTCTGAAAAATAAGATTCGCATTTTCCAATGAAAAATATATAATGCATAAACATTTTAAAGGTATTTAGCAAAATTTTACATTTTACATTTAAGATACATAAAAGTACATTCTAGTAAACTCTTTATAAAACCTTTTATTTGCATTGCTTACTCAAGCATCAGTGCCACATAGCATGAATGATCTTTCTCCATATATTTAAGTTATAGCTTTGATCTTCTAACTTACTTACAGAGTGTTTCATTATTTTACTCCTGTCTGTTTTATTGTGGAGATTTTGTGTGTGCGCTTTCTCTCAAAGGGCATGTGAGGTTTCTGTTAATTAGGCCCTTGTACGTTCCATCATGGCAGAGCAATGGGGGTAGCAGAAAGGTGCTGGAGACCGGGGAAGGAGATCTAAGGGTGAGGTGGCTAATTTTTGTGATGGGTATTGCCTTTGGCATGCGCTTTTGCTGGATTGTGCTGCTGTGTTACCGTGTGACTGGGTCTGCCTCCCTGGCCAATCTTTCCACCATTACACTTCTTGCCACCATTACACTGACGGATTTACACTGCTGATTTAATTCAATCTACCAGACAAGGCACTTGATATATGTGCCCTCACTGGGACGATGGGCTGCAACTTAGAGAGTTGTTCTGTCAAGGCTGAGAACAATGAAACAAATAACCTCTGAATGAAGCCTTCTCTCTCATTATATTAAGTGCACTCTACTCTGACAAATGTTACAAAGAAATGCCTATTTCCTTCTTTCCGAGTATAAACCTGTGGTGGATCCAACTTATTGTCATTAAAAGACACAGTTTAAGTTGAATCATTAAGAACATCGGGCCTCCTTTTTTTAATAAAGGATTGTGGAAACACTGTTTACAGTCCATTTATAAAACCTACTTTGAGGCCTATGTTGTAAAGTCACAAAAACACATTTACATATATCTGCATATTCAGCATGCAGTATTTAGCTTTTCAAATGAGGTACAGCACATGGCAGCCAATCACAACAAAATCATTTACATATTTCCTATTTCCTACTCTGAGTAAATACCGTCCTCTTGAATTCTAAAAGAGAAATCTAATTGATTGTAAAGAGACTGGGACTGGACATGGTCATTACTGTTAATTATGGTTTGGGTATAGAATCCAACCCATGTCATAAGTGGGCAAGAAAAATGCTAAATATTTGTTCTCTTTCAGAGTGCATATAGAGGCATATTGTATTTTATTCTTCTTCCTTTGTGTGTGTTTTACCCCAAGGCAGTGATGCACTGCTATATAAAGTTGGAGTGGGTGACTATGGGCTGTCACTAGCAGGAGAGAGTATGTGAGAAATAAGAGAAAACAGGTACATCTCCCGCAGGTCTATAATTCAGAGATTACTGTTTGCTCTGGGGCTTTTCTCACTGCACTCCAGTCCACCTGTGCTTCACTTCTAATCTCCCTGGCCCCAGCTGCCTGCCAATTGATTTTAAGATTCTCTAAATCAATTACTCCTCTGTCCAAGGTCTCACTGCCAGCAGATCTCCAGCAGTACATACTCACAAAAGTACATTTACACACACACCTTACACATACACACACACATTGTGAAAGAGAGAGTAAATGAGGGATTGTAACGTGGCAAGAAAGTATCAGGCTTTCCTGCAGTCTCAGTAGGCCTCTATCAGCCTGATATGATGGACTCTGAGTTTCATCAGTCTTCTTTTTCAGCTGTCCTGTGCACCTCCTGCCCTCTGCTCAGCCTTTCCACAGCTTGCCCAGTCCACTCTGGACATGTCAGGTCATTATCCAGGATGAGTCTGCTTCAGCAGACTGCTCTTATCAGCAACCCTCTGTGTTAGTGTCTCTTGCCATGATTTACCATGCAATAAGAGACCAAGCTAATAGTGCACTTTTACAAGGAAGTCACGATAGGGACTACATTCAGTGCATGTTTAAAACATACACCTATGTGAACATATGAAATGTATTGTATAGTAATAGATTGTTTTAGGTTCTGTGCACACACTGAAACAAGGACGCACACTGTCATTGATGTGAAGCACCGCTCTTATAAAACTACTTCAGTTCTAATCATGCCAGTGTTGTGCCTAGACCACTACGCAGAATGGTGAAATATATGGCCTTGTGGGTGATAACAGTTTTGTTAGACAAATAGGTATGTTGAAAATGGTAGCGGTTAAAAGTACCACTGACAAATTTCCTTCTAATACCTTCTAATAACATTCCATAAAAACACTTAAATGGTTATAAATTGTTTATCTCATACTAAAATGACTGCAATGCCAAAAATAAAAAAACTAGATAATGTATTTAGAAATGACTTAAAACAATATTTGATGAATAATAAAAAGCACTTCCCCAGAAGTGCAGAAAGGTTCCACTTTGAACAGCTAGCCCTGCACTTCTTGTGGAGTTAATGATTATTCACTTTGAAATTAAATATGTGAAGAAATGGTGAATCACTTTGTCCAGACTTCATAAAAAGTGCTTTATGTCGCCAGGATAGCAAACCTAAGAACAAATACTCACCTCAGCGGGAAATCAACCACAGTGACCATTAAAATGTTTATGGACCCATGCCACCCAAGACAGACCAGACAGACCAGTGAATGGCACCCCTTGTATAGCCATTCAGTGCGCTAAACGTGAGTGTGTGAGTAAGTAATTAAGTGAATAAATTGCAAGGTACTTAATACTCATTGAAAGAATTCATTTGCAAAATAAATACAAGTGCGCACATGTTGGTTCAATAATACTTGGAGAAAACTGAAAGCAGAATGAGGCCATATAAATCAGAATAACTCCTGGAATTTTCTGGTTGTAGGCCTGTGAACTGGCCCTACAAAGCAGGTCAGAGATGAATGAAGCCACTGGAGAGACAGGCACTGTGCCGGGATCTGGTGACCTTTAGAAAGGATGACTTCTACTGCCTCGCTGAGTGATTGCATCTCTTCTGAAAGCTGTGGTCGGCATGGAGAAAAAGATTCAGCAAAGGTTGCACTTGATTTTGCTACATTTCCTTCTCCAGAGATGTTTTCACTGAAGCCATGCGGAGCAATTTCCAGCTGCTGAAAATAATTATCATTTATTGCCAATTAATCTAATGAGTTCCAAAATACCCCCAAGGACAGTGGCCAGCCTGACAAAACAGAAGATGTGAGGGAGCAGAGAGGACAGAGAGGGAGGGAGAGCATTGTTCCTGGCTGCTCCCATTAGAACCGTTTCCAAACGCCTCTCTCCAGCAGCAGCAGTGCTCTCCGGCTGCTGAGGCTCTGGCCAGCATGGGAGCGTGGAGAGGGAGCGAAGTTCTGTTTGACAGATGTCAACTGCAGGCCTGGCCAGCGGCGCTCTGGAGGGAGAATATCATTAATACTTCATTGTGCTTTAGCTAAACCTGGCAGGCAGATTCACACAGATTGGGCCTTAGGTGACTCTTCTTTGAAGCCTGTTGTTATTTTTAGAGAGATGGATGCTGCATAAGTCTGAAAAACAGTCACATCACATTAGAAAAGATTTTGTTAGTATATTATGGTAATTCACACAGTGGAAAGAAATAACAAACACACTTTATGACATTATTACCAAGTAGTATAATATAATTTCATAAAGGTTAAAGGCGGGATTCTAGGAGTATATAAAGTGTTTGTCTTTAAGGACTGACGCTACAGCCATTGACATTTTTGTTTAATAGGGTTTGTTTTTCTATGCCGAACAAATCTGTTCAGAAAGTAATCTGAATATTTCAGTATCAACACATGGTTTCATTAGAAATATATCATAAAACAAAAATACAGTTAAAATGTAAATGTAAATGTCTTTACACCCCAACTGCTCAGGCACGAATTCCATGCTAATTATTTCCAATTCTTTTTACTATCAACAACTATAGGTGAAGAGGTTGAGAACAACCCTTTGGTTACATGAATTCTGACCATCCATGCTATTCTATAATCTCATATTTTGTCCAAGTTGGTCTATATACAATACCTGAAATATAGTTCTGCCTTTGCTTCTTCATATTATTATCCAGGATAAAACAAAGGCTGGCCAAATCTATTTGTCAACAGAAAGACTCGCCTGGCCATATAATAAGAACTATCGCCACCCTGTTTTGTTATGCATCTTACACCAAGCCAAAGCCACAACAGCCCCAAGGTTATTACGGAGCCCTGGCTGGCCTTCTGTCAGGTCTGCTTGTGAGTGGTTTTTTTTTTCTGGATTCCCCAAGCATAAAACGATTTGAGATAAAAAATGAAATCAACTATCAGTATGTCTGTCAACTATCGACAATACCATCTGCCTTCGCTGATAAAGTTGGCCTGCACTGCGGTGTGCTTGCAATTTTCGGCACGCATGAGCGAGTCAGAGTGATGCTTGAAAAGGGGAAATGCGATAAAATTAGAAATGGTCTCATTAAATATGGAGTCTGGTTAAATGTTTGGACTAATAGAATTTTGAGTCACATTGTCATCTAAGGGAGACTTACATAAAGCCTCACTGCATTTCACAGTTTTCTCATGTAATTGTTATTTTCCAACCTTTCAAGAGGACAGAGATTATAAATAAGCAACATAGTGTGCAGTAAAGAATAAACAGTAAAAACACTTACACTGAAATGCATTGAAAAAGAGATATCATACAAAAAATGGGGAAATTGGGCCGGCAAATTTTTTTTTTAAATAGGTCAGAGGAAATAATATAATATAAATCAGACAATTTCATTTGATAATGCCCTTTTTTTCATATGTAGATATTTGAGCTTATTGTCTAAAAAGTGGCTATGTACATTCACATATTATATTTCATCAGTTTTTTTGAGTTTGTTGAGATGATTTATGTTTAGCCATTCTTAAACTATGTGAAACATCCAACATTCAGTGTTTGAGTTTTACCGCCTTCTCTCCGCTGACAGCTATGATCCACTGAGGTCCTATCCTATTATATAAATCTTTTTAGCCAGATCATTTCTATTCCAATATGTATTCTGAAGTGAAACAATTCACAGCTATTACATAACAAAATAAATGTCAAAGTATCTGTTTCAGTGAGCAAGCGCTACCCTCTCAAATATTCATAATTCGGCTTCACTGAGTGCAGACATTTCAAAAGGAATATAATCAAATCAGACGGAAAAGAAAATAAAAGCTGTATAAATAATTGATGGATATGTCCCAGATTTTTTTTCCCCTCATGAAACCACATTGTGTGCAACTTGTATACAAGGTAAAGAGAGTATATTTAATCACATTGTGCAGAAAAGACCAGAATGAGGAAACCATATACTGCATTTTTACATCTTTTTTAAGCTTTTTGATGAGTAGTGCTCTGTTTGGCATTTGGGTTAATGAACAGACTGCTCTATACTTCACTGCTTTGCTTCCATCTGATACACATTTGGAGATGATTCAGTTGCTGGCATAGTTTCAATCAACCTAGCCTCATGAAAGCTACATCAAATGTTGATAATATGACATTGGCTTCATCACTGATTGTTCCGCTGCTTGTCTTGGGTCTCTAGATGATTATTCAGACAACCATTAACATGATCATGATCCCAATGTAATAAATCCCAGATGGAAGTCTGGTCAGAATCAGACAGCTAGAACACAATACTGTATACAAAGTATAGCTGGACATCTAGGCCTCTGACTTCAGTTGACTCCCAGAGACTTTTATCCATGTGGATAAATACAGGAAGAGCTGCAAACTTTCACACCGAAAAAATGTGGGCCTGCAAGTAAAGAATATACACATCGGTTTGTATTATGAATTTATATAATTATAGAGGGTATAATACATAAGAGGAACTAATTAGAATGCCACATGATTAGAAAACTCTTCTGCTTATGAGGATGTACGCTGTATTCTGACCCAATTAAAAAAGAAGATTGAAAAAGCTTTTTAAAGAATCTATTGTGTCAGTTAGTATAACTGACACACCACAGCACAGTGCACATTGTGAACCTCAGTGGTGCCACTAACATGAATTACCTTAATGTTATACTAACATTGAAAACAGCAAATTAATCTTAATGACAACTTGACATAAATTACCCAGTTCAGTAACTGTGTCATTAAAAAGTTGAAGAACTTAAACTTTTCATAACATAACACCAAACACAAAAAACAGTGCCAGCAACCACAGTGAGGAGGATGGTCAAAGACATAAAATACTTCATACACCACAGTTTCAGAATGACAGAGTTTGATGGCATCTTGGAGTAAGCCTGTACCAAGTACCAAGTGATTTAAACCTAAATCATTCTGCTTTTGCCAAAAACTTAAAACTCAATCATGTTTGCATTTTCCTGTCGAACAATGATCCAGAACAACATCAATTACATTGAAAAATTGTAAACTTACACAAAGAGGGAAAAAACATTCCTAACTTTTAATTTAGGTTAATCAAAGCAATTTTGTAGCATTTCTAATCACTCTGGAGCATTCTTCCTTCATCATGAAATGCCCACACAATTGGAATGTAGGATAATATTGTAGCGGAGTTGGGCTGTAAAATGGGGGGG
>JBBMFX010000007.1:12630607-12641712 GCA_037832545.1 Rhabdalestes septentrionalis | reverse complement strand
CTTGTTCACTGTGTAACTAAGTGTGAGCTGTAACACCTCTATCTGGCCTTTCAGGCTAAGTAAACTGTAGAACATGTGCAAATTAATCAGCTGGCAAATCAGCCCACTTGTATTGTGTGCTCCACCCATTGTTTTTTCACTCCCACTGGAAAGCCCTAATTGCTTACTAATTAATGCCTTCACACAAAAATCCACAGCTCACAATGATCACGCAGTTAATGGCATCAAATATCTGCCTGCCAGGTTAGTAAATCAGTTCTCAGTCTTTTCTGCTTGTCTTTATACTTAATATGAGCTAAGGCTGCACAATTGCTGTGGTAGATCAGTCCTCTCTTCGGCACCGCCTGGTTCTTCATGACTTTTCTGCATCAACAGCCTCTCCATCTTTTTGCCACTGTTCTTGTCCCTGGTTGTTCTGCTGTGATGGTGGTGGGGTGAAGATTGCATTTCTGCAAGCAGAGTGATTGTTCTTTTGTTGGCTCATTGTTTCATGCAGTGTGCTGCTTGTCAGCACTGCTGGTGTCTGTGTGCGCATCTGGAAGCATAGCAATAATTCATGCCATCAGAAAGCAGTGCCTGCTGCACTGGAGCTGTGAAGTGCCTACCACATCTAAAGAGGTTGTTGTTTTAATGACATATTATGTGTTCTTGTTGATCTTATAGAAAACTTAGGTCATAAGGTCATGATTTGTTATTCTTCATCTAGATGTTACAATTAAAGGTTCTTATTGGTTCTGGGCTTGGATATGCAGCCTAAAAAAAAAAGGAAGCGGTGTATAAATTGCTGTATGAACTCTTACAGTAGAGGAAATGTCTTTAAACTTTTAAAAGATCCATCTTGTCCTAGGGGTGGAGCCGAATCTGAATACGGTATTCGGAAAGGCAAAAAAACGTGTTTTTCACGAATACGGTATTCTGACAAACACTTAAAAAAAAATGTATATTCTGGAAACCATGCCCCCCAGTACAGGCTCACATTCGGGAGTAGATATCCGCCCTCCCCCCGGTCACAGGCTCGCGTTCTGGAGTAGATATTCGGTGCCCCCGGACACATGCTCGCGTTCTGGAGTAGATATTCGGTGCCCCGGACACATGCTCGCGTTCTGGAGTAGATAATCCGCCCCCCGGGTTACAGACTCACATTCGGGTGTAGATACTCAGCTTCCACCCCCACCCCCCAGTCACACATTCAAGTTCAGGAGTAGATTCGGGGAGCAGCGGAGGGAGTTTGCGGGCTGCATTATGAATTTTACTCGAATACGAATATGAGTATATTTCCCTTTTAAAAAATACAATTACAGATACAAATAGCAGCCACTTTGCACATCCCTCTCTTGTACAAAAGTGGAGCTACCAAGTGAAATGCTCATAGCAATCCATCTTTTTTTACAAGGAATCATCATTATAACATAATATTAAACATGATTTTTCCTAATTTTTATAGATTTTTCATAGGTTTTTTAATTAAAGTTTGGCCATGGGCATCACCACCTTTCAATCTGAATGGGACGAGTCCCCTTCACATTTCATAATTTGTGTGGACCCCCCACATTCAACAAAGTATTAGCTCACCCAGGTTTGTGAAAGAATCCATTCCACTTAATCGATAGTAGAATAAACATACCACTAGGAATCCACTTTGCTACCAACTCAAGGCGTGAAAGTGAAGTCAATCCTCAGTGCTTAGACAGGCTGCTCGAAACTGGAGCAGGTAACGTCTGCATCATTGTCCACAGAAAAAAGTTTGGAAACTGCTACCCTAAACCACGATAAATTAATGTTCAACTGTATTTCTAAATGTTTTTTTTTTTTCTGCCCCAAAAGTACAGAGAGTTTGCAGGCACATAGCAACCCATACACCCACCTACCCAAAACCCGTCCCCACTCTCAAACTCCATCCCCACACGCAAATCCCGCCTCCCACGAGTAAACCAATGAATCCCCCTCACATTAAAAAATGCTTCTGGCTCCTCTGGTTTTGACATTTGTTTTGAAAATAGTTACTAGTTGATAATGCCCCTTGGGGTATGTTTACTTAAAAGAGCACTTTCTGGCCAGCTAGCCTAGTTTAAGTTGATAGGTTTTCTATTGAGAGATCAAAAACACAAGCCCAGAGATTTTTTAGCTTATACATAAAATGTACCAGGCCATCATCATTGGCACAGCCAGGGGCCCTGGGAGGCGGAGAGCAAGAGAGCCTGAGAGAGAGTCAGAGAGAGAGAGCCTGGAACCAGGTGAAGCCTGAAGGTTCATACAGGCATTTTCCTCAGCAGGCTGTCAGAGGGCACTGAACCATCACTTCCACACTCAAGCTAGCAGCTGGTCGTGCCGCCGGCAGTGGCCCTGGCGGCTGAGATTGAGAATGTCATACACTAACCTGACTGCTATGACACATTCATTACCTTCACAAATTGCTCTGCCAGGAAAATCCATAATGTGTGTGATTGATCAATCATCACTTCATCTGTTTAGGCTTGGCTAAGGCAAGCTGGCTTTCAATGTGTAATATGTGCACTGGGTACAATTATAAATGTCTAGTGCTCTTCACATTCACATTCACATTATAACCTTTATAGGCTGAGTGGCTGTTGTGATGGAAATTATTTCTGAAAACAATAGTGACAGTTAGTGATTTTTAAGGCTATGTTTGTTTTCACATATTTCTACAGAACAATGACTGATATTACATTATTTGTATAGCCAATTTGTATAGCTTATTTTTACACACAAAGCCCAATAGGTTAGATTAGTTATACTTTTACTTTGCAAATCAGAACCTGTGTACAATACTGTGTATATTTTGATTTTCAGTATTTTTAATAAAAAATCTTTATAAATTTTTTTTATTTAATGTCTCTGCTTAATTTTTTAAATATTTTTTTTGTTTGTTTGGTTGTTTGGTTGCTTGTTTTTAAATTATCATTGTTGTTGTTGTTGTTGTTGTTGTTGTTGTTGTTGTTGCTGTTGTGTGATTATGCTGGTCAGCTGGTGGTCTGGTGGTTAGGGAGTTTCCCCTGCAATCGGAAAGTAATGGGTTTGAATCCCAGGACAACCAGTGATCCCACTGTGGCGTTTTTCATCATGGTGCCATCCCCACACACTGCTCCCCAGGTGCTGAGTTGCTGGCTTCCCACAGCTTCTCTTGAGTGAATGGATTAAATGCAGAGAACAATTTCACACTGTTGACACTGTATGCTGTGATGTGTTCACAGATGACAAATGGACACTTTACACTTAGTACATAAACCCACACAAATAACAATCAAATGAATGTTAGTTTAAATTTTGTGTCAAGGAAAAACATCCCGACAGCCCAGCTCAAACCCAGTTTTGGTTATTTTGTTGGTCAGAAACATCACTAATTTCAAAGGGAGGTTTCAATGACACTGCTTTCATTATTCTCAGCCACTGTACTGCAAGTGTTTAATGTGCACACCTTATAGGTCCCCAGATGTGAGTTCCCCAAAGCTGCTTGCGCCCCAGAAAGGTACAAACACACACAGATACCAGACACAACAAGGAATCACAGTTTGGCTCGCTGTAGAAGCAGTGCTGTTGAAACAACAGTAATACAGCATGACAGAACCTTTCGCATATATATCTGCAGGCTCCACATCCTGCATGACCACACGTGTTTCTCTCCTGACCAACCAAAAAGCAGCCTTAGTCTAACTCTCACCTCCCCATATTCATCCATACATGCTCCCCTTTTTCTCTTACGGCAGCAAATAATCATCTTCCTGGTTGGTAAACCAGAGTTACCAGTGAACAGTGTAGCTAGTCTTATCTGACCTTATCTAACATTTCTCCAGGGTTTCAAATCCAATCCTTGCTGACAGTATAAGAACCTAAGAAGCTGTTTATGCATTAAACGAACTGTCACAAATTATGTTTGGTTTTTGTGTAAACACAAATGTCCTATTAATATTTTGGTACTATTTGTTTATTGTACAATTTATACCTTATTGTTTGTAGTGTAATGTAATATACTGTAGTTTTCATCCTATTGATATCTTATCTTATCTTAATCATTAGAAACTGACAAGGGCCAAACTGTGATATCTAGATTGCTGGGTTCTTACATATTTCTACAGATCAATGACTAATCCCCAGTATGCAGTTTTTAGGACCTACCAAAATAATCCAAGAAAAGGCGGCCAGTGACCGGTGAAGGGGTCAGGGGCTTCCAAGGTTCACTGATGCAAGGCAAAGGCAGAGGTAGATTTAAGCCCTCGGCAATGTTCTTCTGGGAAACTTTGGGTCCTTGCATTCAGGTGGATGCTACTCTGACACATAGCACCCACCTTAACATTGTTATAGATAAAGTACACCCCTTTATGGGAACAGTATGTCCTAAAAGCAAAGGACTTTTCCAGCAGAATAATGTGCCCTGCCACACTGCAAACATTGCTCTGGAATGGCTTGAGGAACAGACAAACCGTTTAAGATGTCAAACTGACCTCAGGATTCCCCAGATCTCAGTCTTAAAAACAGATTTCTTGCAAAAAAAATCTTATGTTTTACAATGTTTTAATTTATTACTAAATTCAGCATACACCAGCATATCCCAGTTTGTTCACATTTTACTGAAACATTTCTTAAATTGGTCTTAAAATCACAGTAACAAACAAACTAATGTTAAATTCTGACCCTTATATAGAGTTTGAAAAAGGTCATTACAAAGTTAATTTAAAATGGACTTACATAAACACAGTATATGGATTTCAGCAAATACAAAAACATCCAAAAATGTATGATATGTCATTTGATATGAACACTAAGTTAGTAACAAAACTATGTCTGATGAAAGCACTCTCTGTTGTGGATTAAAGCTTCTCCACATTGTGTGTCCCTCACTGTCAAGGTAAGTTAATGAAAGGTGGCCTTTGACATTGCACGTACCTAATACAATTCAGGAGATGATGCCAAAGAGGTTTTTAGAAAGGAACATTGTGTAGTATTGCAGAGAACAATGAATGCAATCTCTTATGTGCCAGTCAACAGACATCAGTCTGGCCAATGTCCAACCTTTGTGCTGACATGGAGAGAAAACAAGAATGAATGTGAATTTTATTAACAATCAGTATTAAAACAAATTAATGTACATTTTATTAACCAGCATTCATGAGTCAGTATTCAAGATTCATACAAAATTATTCAACCAGAATTTTCTCAAAGACTACATGACGCAAGCCAAATATTCAGTATTGAGCAAAGCCATTTGTAAATATATTATCAAGGCAGTATATGTGTAATTTTTTGTTTTATTATAAAAATACAAATAAAACAATGAACAATACATTTGACAATACAACTGTCACCTAATCAGAATCCAAAGGGAGGCCAGCATTACTATCCAATACAAAAAAATAATAATAAATTACAAAATGTAATTTAACAAATACAGTACATGCAATAACTGAATTGCACTGGGAAGTCAGCAGCCAAACTTGAGTTCTTAAAAAAAAAAAAAATTAATCTCTTGTGTTTAACTGTATTTAGGTTTAGTAAATATAGCTGTGTTCAGATGTTGAACCATGCTTTAATGGGCAAAATTTTCTGTCAAAAATTGTCACAATATTATATATGTTTACTCTCTCTCAGTCAAATACACAAATCAACTCTGTTCCGTAAAGTTATCACCTTAGTTATAGAAGATTGATCATTTTAAAGTACTGGTAAAGTAGTGATTCGATGTCTGCCCCTGCTTTCAGAAGGTTGTGGGTTTGAACCCCAGGACTGCTTGTGGCACCACTGATGTACCCTTGAGCAAGGTACTGGCCCCACACACTGCTCCCTGGATGCCCCTCATAGTGTCAGAACACTGATTCACTTGGTGAACGGGTTAAATGCAGAGAAAGAATTTCACACTGTTTGTTGTGTGCATGCGTGACTTTTTGGGGGGTATTTACTTTACGTAACTTTACTCCCATGAGCCCAAAAACCTAATAATAACAAAAGGATTTTATGTTATATAGTAGAATGTTGCCAAATCTTGTTTATGACCTAAACGTAGAGTCAATGTAAAGTGCGCATATCATGTTAACTTTTATATATTTTTTTTTGGTTAGGGTATGGTGGTGCCACAGCTGTTTCTCCCAGCATAGTTGTCTGTTTTGGGTTATCCCATTTACCTCGATTGTGATCACCTGTGCATTGGTTTCTGCTGCCTACTTAAGCCCAGCAAGACCCAGATGTCACTGTCTGTTCTCTGTTGTGTCTACGAGGTGTTGGTGTGCATGTGTGATAGTCCTGAGTCTCTCTCTCGCTCTCTCTCCAGCAGTAAACCTGGTACGCCTGACCAAACTGTGTGGATTCCTCCTGTACTCCACTTGTTTTCTCTATGTGGTCAAATTAGAAAGTGACTGGACTATAATAGTGAATACAATATTACAGAGCCAGTGCAGGGTTTTTTGTGGTTTCTTTGAGTTCTGCTTCTATTCTTTGAATAAATCCACTTCTAGCAACTGCTGCAAGTCTGCTGCATCATGTACATCATGAAATGTGGGTTGAAGTGGGGTGGGTGTTTAACTGTGGATAATAATGCAACAGCTTGTTACATGTATTAAATACAACTTTTAGGAGAAAATAACACAGCATTGTTAATTATGCATGCCCCCTCCCCCATGATATTGTGGCGTATGTCATGTAAACCATACAGATGCCTTTATAGCTGAAAGGGGAAGCTGAAATGAGGAGAAAGTAATCAAATCAACCATAATTATATGAAATACTCAATGACTAAAAGGGGGAAAAGTTATGTACTCTGGAGAACGAGGCCAATGCAAAAGAGCCAATGGATTAGGAAAATGGCTTGTTTTCATTTCTTCGCAGTTCATTATTTCAAAGAGAATAAGGCATTAGGACATTCTTTTCCTGATAAACAGATTCTGATTAATTTCCCTGGTAAACAAAGCCTTACAGCTCTGTATTCAAAGAGATTATTTTAGAAATTCTCTTCCACTGAACATGGGCTGGTGATTAGTGATTTGTTTTCCAACTTAAAAAACAAAAAAATCTACAAAGAAACATCAGGAAAAACGGAATCAAAGGCAATGAAGCCTAATAGTTTAAAACCATGGGCTGGAGAAACACAATTTATTTAATATTTTATTACAGTTAGAGTAGAATTTACCATAATCTTGTTTTAATAAGCCTAAAATAGATTATGCTACATTAACACATTGGCTATGTCTAGAACAATTCAGTCTTTTAATTTGTTATGTAACCCTGGCATATCATCTATGCTGTCAATGCATTTGGTCTAAGAAAGAATATATTAAAACATAATTAGAAGTTCAAGACTTAAGAGGCCCATGTCACGTTCAAAGGACTGTTGCCTATCACACAGGTAAGGAGAAGATGAAATAGAAACATATTGTGATAAATTAACGGGAATGAGCTCTGCACATGTGTTCTTTGGCCGATGGTACCTCAAATATGTTCTGAATAAATCTATTTAATGGCATACATTAGCATTTCATCTTGTAAGAAGGTCTGGGCAGTTTAGAACCTGCATAATATGCAGTGGTTTTCATGAATAGTAAACAGCCTTGCTTTACTGTGGTAACATTATGTGTATATTTCATTTTTTTTCTATCGTCTGAACGAAGCAGCTCCCTTTATATTATCTGAGGTTTTCCTTATGACTGAACCAATTTATGGACTGAACCAAAATACACAAACACAAAAATGGTTCAGTGATCACAGAATTAACCTTGTGACATATCCGTCCATGTCCCAAAAACCTGGGCAGGAGCTGGAGGAGCGTCCAAAGAAAGGACCTGGGACCGTGGAGGGAGAGATTCTGTTCTGATGAGTGGTCTCAGAGTTCTCTGTGCTCTATGCTGTCTTCAAGCACTATCCAAGACTCACTGCTGTTGTGTGACAGTCATAGGCTGCACATTTATGAAATGTAAGGATTGCATCAAAGAGGAAACAAATGGGAAACTTTTGCATTACCTTTATTTCAACAAAATGTTATTTCAGTACCTTTTAAACCTGTCTTCAATTGTCATATGGGATGTTTTTCATACACCTTTTTCATACAGGTGCAAAATAGGCCTAAATCATATCAGCTTCAAGGTCATTTTGAGCAAATAGGGTTAAAAAACATTGGATATGTTGATAGTATTGTTAGAAACACTGGCAGGTAGCTTGACATATTAGCTTGGATTTGCTAGCTAGTATATAATGCAAACCAAACTCTTTTTTCAATTTTAATGAAAACATCATGTTTCAGAGTCCTATGGTATTAAATATTATATGTTCAATTTTTTCTTCAATATACATCTCCTCCATGCCAGACATGTCATCCTTTGTCATAGGCCAAATCCATAGCAAGGACTAGAGAGATTGTAAACATTTTCTACAATGATTTTTATTAATGATTGATTTGAGGAAATTGTCTAAAATGTTACATATTTTTAAATTTGCTTGTGATTCAAGAACCACACAATTGTGACATGACATACACAAATTAATTTATAAAAAACTGTATTGAACAGTTTGCTGGCACGTGACCTGTAGCAGAAATATAGCCCATCTACCATGGTGTTAAAATTTATCTAGTCAGAGGAACAAGTCAATAGATCAGAGGTAACAGAAAGCATAAAGCTTTTGTTCAGATGCCCCAGTTTGCCAGGGGTTACATAAATTAAGTGTGGGTAATAAAAATTCATGATAAAACCATTGCCATGATTGATTCTATTTATTTTTTATAGTATACCAGGCCTGACTCAAATTCATCAGATTACAGGTCCCCACTTTTGTAACAACGTCAGGTGAGTCTATATTTAATTCATCTTGAGGAAACATTATAAGTTTCTGTTCAAGCCTCTTTTCCACTGCGGCCTGAAAGTGAGATGTGAGTATGAGTATCTTACTACAAAGCAAGAAATCATCTTGTTTGGATTGATTAGTTTTCTCGGCTCATTTGATTTGAAACCATTATAGGTGTGGAAGAAATACTGCAGCTGAATTCAATCTCCAAACCTGGCACTTGTGAACAGCAATATCATTATATATGAGCACTCCCTATGCAGGCAGTGACAGCTTAGCTATTATTTCAGCTAACAAACAGGTCAAGTGCAGGCAACGGTGTGATTTTTAAAATATTCTATAACCTCTGCAAATTAGACACTGAGGTATCGATTTCAGGTGTCACTGTCTCCCCAGATATTTCTAATTCAGCTCAGCGCCACAATTTATCATTCCGAGCCTTTATACCGTGGTAGTCATAATGGTATCAACTTTTCGAATCATATTGCTCATGCAGAAATCTCACTAATGTCCCTGTATAGCACAGAGAATACTGAAACGTTTATTTCACCCCACGTTCTTGTGGATGTATTGCATCTATGTTTCCACACTGATTGGGCCACTACAGTCCACTTGTTCTGCCTTTTTTGCTCAGCAGAGCTGCTATTCTCTGATGTGTGAAATATAAAAGATTTCATTATGTGAATAAAAAGATGACAGCACGACAGAATCTTTATATTCATCCCTGTCATTTCAATTCAAATTGCTGTTCTAAAAAAATCAAAAAGGACCAGTACTTTACTGTGACTGCTGGAACAAAACTTCATCTCTGCCAAACAAAGAAATTTGGCAGGAAAAAGATAAATGTTCTTTCACAGCAACAAGTTGATTTTAGACCATGTTTATTTTTCCTATAACAAGAAGTAAAATAACAAATAAACAAACAAACAAAAACTGTAGACAATATATGTTCCAGTAGCGATGATATATCATAAGGTTTCTATGACCAACGTCTGTTATATGTCTCTGAATTATTACTACTGTTTAAACCTCAGGCCCTCCTCATCTTTATTCTACACTCACCGTCCTCGTTTAAAATTTTGGCCAATTGAAACCCATGAAAACTACATTTTGAAATTCCTTGTTATTTACACTGTTCAGCATGCATCCATCACCTGCATGTCCCTCATCAGAATTCTCAAGATTAGACTGCAATACAAGCTCAGAATAATCCTACAGGAAAGGTGAGTATCTTGTCTTATGGGTCGGTGGCCTTGTTGACAGCAGGAGAGTGGAGTGTCGTCCTGAGCTGCAGGAGCAGGCGCTGTCTCTTTCTTAAGCTGTTGGACTGATGACACAGGCTCGCAGGCTAAATTCAATCTGTGCTATTTTCTGCCATATATGCACATTGTGCTCTTCCCCCACGGTTGCTGCGCACTCCTTTGAAGAAGCCATGATGATCTCAACTAATGAGATAAGAGACTCAGTTACCAGGGTGACAAATGTAGCCATTTGTGGCTGAGGGGGAAGGGAAAAAGGGGCAAGGGGAGAAAATATATGCGAGCAGCAGGTGAGAGATGCAGAGCCATTGTGTCTCTTCTGGACAGATTCCCTCCTCATGGAGAATGCTGCCAAGCAATACAGTAAATTCAGAATCACATTTTTAATTGATTAGCCTTTAAATCCAGGCTGAGGATCCTGCTGAGCAGCTGGGCAACATGGGCAACTTACAGATACGCACCCAGATGCAAATATGACAGAAATCTTTTGGTGTCATTAGGACGAATGCCTTGATTATGTGATATGGAGATCCTGTTTTTGATTAGAAATTAGAACACTGGGTCAGTGCATGTTTAAATTCTAAGCTATAAACTAGAAGGTTGTGGGTTCAAATCCCAGGTTGACCAGTGGTACCACTGTACCTTGAGCAAGGTACCATCCCACACACTGCTCCCCAGGCACTATTGTCGACATGGGTTAAAGATAAATGACTCAGGTAATTATAACTATTGGGATCAACGTAGTATGTAAAATTTCAAATAAAAGTAATTTTAAAATTAAATTTCCCCCACTATACCATCATCTTCCTTAGGAGAATCACACTAATAAGCATTGTCATTTAGAAATGGCTCAAAAAATGCTCATCCTCGCCCCCGTTTCGTCGTCCTAGGTCCCTCTCCCCAGACATCCCTTTACTTTTGTCCACTCTTCCTAGGTTCCCTTGTGCACTTCCTAATAGATTTGGTTTGTGTCACGCCCCTCCTAATTTGTCTCACCTGTTTCCCATTTTGAGTTCCTATTTATACCCCAGCCGGTCCCGCTCTCACTTGTGTTCGAATTTCGTC
>JBBMFX010000007.1:12583221-12609960 GCA_037832545.1 Rhabdalestes septentrionalis | reverse complement strand
TCTCCCTCTCTCACTATCTCCCTCGCTCCCTCTCTCTCTCTCTCTCTCTCTCTCTCTCTCTTTCTCTCTCTCTCTCTCTCTCTCTCTCTCTGTCTCTCTCCCCTGCTCTCTCTCCTTCCTGCATGCCTTAATAACTCCCATAATCCGCTCAGTTGTTTCTCATTTATTATTCCTCATCGATTTTCATCAGAGCACACAGCCTCCCATGAATCACCCTGGGCTGCTTCGCTCACACAAGCCGGCTGATGTTACACCACCCAATCGATTTACTGCTCGGAGCAAGGACTAGACTCTCATTGTTGTGACAGTACAGTAGCTGTACTCCCAGCACACCACCGAAAGCCCTAATTCTATGCACCCTATGTGAGATGGATGAGTTTTCTCATTACAAAACTTTCACTCTTGAATTCAGCACTAATTTCAGAAACGATGCATTTAGAATTAGAATGGGACACAATGAGGTGTGTCCTCACAAACAAATTGGTGCAAGAATCAAATAAAAAACTTTCTGAAGACTTTTTACACTCTGTTTCTTAAAAGGATGCTTTATTTCTTTTCAGGTAGAGCGCCAAACCTCTTATGAGCTCTTTTTACAGACATGTGAAAAGCGAGAGTCTTGCATTGTACCTTGCACCGTTATTGCATTTCCTTTGCTACAACGAGCTGCTAAGAAACATTTGATCATTTTTGTACACTGAGAAAGCCCATGAGAGCTACAAAGTTCAGCTTCAGTCTGCTGCGCTCTCTGTCCTCAAACAGCAATCGTGTGCTGAATTGACCTTTGAAATGACTATTGTTAGATAACCATTAGTTATCCTCCACAGAGTCTGCGTCTCCGACAGCCATTTCATAGACGTTAAGAAGCGGATATGTGACAGCGTCTAATAAGAGGTCAAACGCTCTAGAAGCCATGAAACTTCTCAGGCAAGGAGAATGGCCTGGCATTTGAAGCCGTCTCAGCACAGACAATCTGACTCTGTAAGTAGTTTACAAACATAAGATGTATGCATTTACATCTAAAAGATGCTCTAAATCGTTACAGGCTGTGAGAACTTCAGCCATCAACTAATGCTTATAAAAAAGAGCTAAAGGCTTAAACGCTCAACTTGCAAGCTAACAAAGGTGATATTTGGTTCATTAAACACTCTGTGGACCTTGTAACAGACGAGTAAGACAAGCCCCGGAAGGCAAGTCTGTTTTCTCATGTAAGTAGATACCAAACTTGCTAAGTAGGTAGTTTATTAATTAATAACACATTTAATTCCTCCTCATTCTGTAATGTGCCTGTACTTATGAAGCGCACTTATTAAACTGTTGCTGCTGGAAAAACATGACAGGGCACTTTGTTCATCCCCATACATGTCCTCATACAATGGTTTGTTAATTCAACCTGAAGAAATATTGCATGTCATCATAAGCAGTGATCATAAGTATGTTTTTTGATCTTAAATGACTACATGGCATGAGCAAATGTTTAATGCAATATGTTTATTTGAGTGAATTAAAACTAATAAGCACATTTCAATAAAAATGGCTTAAACATGCTGTTTTATTTTTTTTATTAAAATGCTTAACTCACGCCAAAATATTTGAACACACTGACATTTTCTTCATTTCTTTTTTTCCCAAATAGCATCTACTAGACACAGGGAACTTAAATTGGTCTTTTTAATTTAAAGTAGGTGGATATGCCATGTACATGCACAAAGTATGTTCTTTGAATAACTTTCCTAATTCCATTAAATGGCTGAGGTATTTGGGCAAAATTCTCTGTTCTTAAACTAAGTAAAAACGAAGCAGGTCTCTTCTTTATGGATTTGCCAGAATTCCTCTTATCAATCAGAGGTTGAAACAAAAAAATAGGATAACTAACTAGCAAATCTGCTTGGGGACAAAAGAGCATGCAAGCACGCTCTGGATGCACATTCAGTCGTAAAGTGGATCAAGAATGCTACCTTCCTTAGGCCATCACCTTCCAAAAAACGGATTATTTAATGAAGTCATGGACACAGCAGAAATGCCTTTCCTCCATCACTGATGCTTTTGTGTTCGTTCTGAAAAGAGTCATGAAAAAGGCCTGTCAAAGAGGCAATATTTAGGAAATTATTTCATTGTTGCACCGTGCTGTTAATAGGACAGAAATGAGGAGATCTCATGGAGGATAATCAATTCTGAGCCTAATTAATTTCTCATTGACACTAAGGGACTGTGCAATGATAACATATTGATATGTGCTGTGAGCTATAATGTGTAGGACTGAGGAAAATGCCTGTGGCAAGGCCAGTGAAGTACCTGCTGGAGAGTCCACTTAATGGATTAGGGACTGCCTTAACACTGATGGAGTCAGCTGTGTCAACATGGCAAGTGCCTCATGAGACATCGACTAAATCAATGCACTCACCCTCGCCGGGATGCTTTAGAGGTTATGCAAATGAACAAGGCTGGTATGTGACATTTTGAAAGCTCAGGATGGATAACCCCCATTAGCAGAGGCTTTGTCAGATCTTAAAAGGTACTTTCTCCTCCCCATGATGAAGGTTTACTTTACACCTCTTTTTTTGTCCTCTGTGATTTGTGGAGGACGGGGTTGGTGAGGCTGTGAATAAAACAAAGGGCCTCCCTCTCATTCTTGAGGCCTTGTATAAAACGGAGCCAAGCTTTACAGCAGTCAGGGGCAGCGCGGCGAAAACATTTACTCCTCTGTCTCAGTAACCAAGCGTGGCTGTTTGAAAACAGAATCGTTAATTATCAGAGCTAACTAAACGTGATGTTTGTCGGGGGCGGCTACTGTGTGCTTCAGTTAGATTTGTTGATGCTCTTATTTCCAGGGCTTAATTGGAGATAAAAATATAGCAAGATGTCTATCTAGTTGGTGGAAAGTAGCTGACGTAACCATACGGCAAGTTGTCAAGTGTAGTGTGAGTAATTTTCTTTTTATTTGGGGAGGGGGTGAAGGGTGTTAGTTGCTATTATTATTCCAACAGTTTGTTCAATCAGTCATGCACAAGTTTGCCCCTTGGCGGTATAATTTGACATGAATAGCTTTCTGCATTCTCTTTTGACAACCTTTGGCAATGAACTGCCATTTGATTCCATAAATTAGTATTTTAGAGAGTTCCTCCTTACTGATGGCCTCCTGTGTAACTTAGTCATGAACACTACAGTCCCCATTTTTATCTCTCTTTAGACATGCAGAATAACTCAAAAGATCATGCTTATCTCATATGTGATGTATTTAGGTCATGTGACTTCAAAATGTAACATTTTGACAAAAAAAGTCATATCATATCTGAATTACAGTGAGAACAAACATGTTTTAGAAGTTCAGTTTCAGCTGCCTTTTAAGGCAGATATTTTTGTATAATTTATAAAATGACAGGCTGCCAGTGCTTGGTCTTTTGGGTTGGATGCTCCATGCTGGAGCTCCAGTAAGCCTTAAAGAGCCAGACCAAAGGCAAGACATCAGAACACAGCCAGGCGCACAGTATCTGACATAAAACGCTTTTCTGCAACTTTCAGCCATCAAATAAAAAAGCAATGATTTCCCTAATCCTGGCAGGTCTTATCTGATATAATAATAATGCTGACAGACAGGACAGCCTTCATAGCTACTGATTTCACAGTAAGTAAAAAAAAAAATAGTGGGGGTGGGTTATGTGCCGGTTGTGGGACACGGGAGCATGCCAGTAGCTGACAAATATCCATCTCCATGAATTTCTTATTCTGTGGGTTGAAATACTACACAGAGAGTAACAGGCTCTCTATCACTGGCAGTGCCACACGTCACTGGGGGCTGACATGATGTCTTTGACCTACCTTCATAGCTGGATGATTTTCTCTTAGTGAATAAGTTGAGAATGAAAACACAAGCTATTTAAATCATCTGGCCATGATGTACAATTATGTTTTCATGAGTGGTGACCTCTGGGTGGGCTATAATTCTTGCACATCCATCACACAGATTTCTCTTAAATGATGCATTCTATGGGATATTTTAAGAGACGCAATTCAGGTTAAGTGGTATGCTTCAGGGCTCAAGAGAAGAGACATTACTCAGTTGCAATAGAAACAGCTACCCATTGGTACCTTTTTATCCTCCCGCTGGCATGAGGCCCATCGTTATGCAAACCTTCAGTCATTGAGAATCACTCAGAGGCTCAGAAATGCTTTACTTACATATGATACTCCTGTGCACATTAAAAACTCAATCACTTATCTATCATAGTCCACAGGCTGAATTCGTCATAGAGGAGTAGCAAATGTCAGACACATTTGCGCAAAACAATCATTATGATTAATGCATTGCATGTAGGTGCTTTTTTCCTTTTTCCAAGCACATTCGTATTAAACTGCTCTGGATATCGGAGCACCTGTAAACCCTGTGTAGATGGAGAACACGTCGTTATTCCACCAGAGAATCTGTTGAAAGTGGTAGCGGGTGGAAAAGAATAAATTACTTGCTGGCAGATTTTTTATTTCAACACCAAGAACAAGAAACAAGTGTGCCAGCTCCCTTAGTAATTCAAGAGCGGAAGTTTCTTTTGTTCTTCCCTTTGTTTTGAGTGAAGGCATGAAAATAAGTCACTAAATAAGCCCCCCTCCCACTAACCCCCTTGACAAACTCCTTTTTCAGCAGTCTCTCCAAAGCAATAGATCATTACCTGTCGTCTATTTTCAGTGTCTTGCACCTCTGAGTCAAGCTATAATTTGAATTGCAAGTGACAAAGTCCTACTCGACGCTGTCAGGAGGATACTCCTCTAGTGTTTATTAACTTTCCGGATTGAATAATTACCCAAGGTCGCTACATAATTGAGTTGACCTTATAAAATAACAAGAAGGATGGCTCTGATGTGCCACTATGGACACTCCGAGGCCGTGCGACCCCAACTCCCCCTCTGCTTGACTGAGGTTCTATTAGTCTAGGTTCATTAGGAAAAAGGTATGTCAGTGAATGTCTTATAACTTAGAACAGCATTAAAAAAAAACAATGTTCTGTCATAGACGTACAGCTGGCATGGCAGACACTCTGCTGCTCTTTTAAACACTGAGGGTAAACACTTTCCGTCCAATTTGTTAGACAGATCTGATCTCGTGGTACGTCCTATAGATGTTAAGTTATAGATGCCAGTGCATCAGATGCTGCAGTTTGTTTTAAACATCTTCTTATTTTCAAAGCAGAATATTAACCAGGGCCTGGTTTCTCGAAAGCTTCTTATCGCTAAGTAGATCTTAAGTTTACCTTAACCTCTCTCTTAACGTTATGGAACGTTTCCCGAAGTGTTCGTACACTAAGTATATCTTACGTACGTCCCACGTTTGTAAGGTTGATCTGGACCACTCTTAAACTGTCTCTTAGCGTAGTTTCAGCTCAAGACGGCAGTCTTTATAAATCAGCAGTGTATGCAAGTCAAATAATGGCACGCTATTAATGTTGTATCAATGATGGAATATAGTCCAGACATATTTAAGAATTGTATTTTGATATCAGAACTAATTGAGTGACTGTTAATTAGCCTATTTCAAATGTGATGAATACATAAAAATTGGCTTTTAAAATTGCGGCTACCGTATAAATGTGTAATCATGGTGGTGTCCAACCAACTATGGCAGCAAGTGTTGTTGTGCTAAATCAAAGATGGCGCCCGTCGCGGAGCCATATCGTTCGTGTGATTTTTTTCATTAGGCAAAACTTAAGGCTAATAATAATAATAATAATAATAATAATAATAATACTAATAATAATAATAATAATAATGTTATTTTTTCCCGACCATGCCAGTATTTTCTATTGCTGCATTTTCTATCTGTAATGCTCACGCCCCCATTCTATCCACTTTAAGAGGGCATTCTGGTGGATTGTAGGGAGCACTGCACTATGTTTTCTGACACTGCTTTTTCACCAACCTTTTTAAGCAATGTGTGCTACAGTGGCTCATCTGTGGGATCAGACCAGACCGTTTTTTTGTTTTTTTTACAGAATAAATTGATACTTTTGAATATTGCATTTTAGGAGCAGAATATTTTGACATACATTCACATATGTGTTCATTACCAGAAATATATTGATTCACTCAAGAAAGTATTTCTGTATGCACATATATGGATGAGTTTGTATCCTTCTGAGATTTATGTACTGTTTTACATTTTAAAATATCTTCCTTGTTGTATGAATATCAGATTTTAAAAAAAAATAAGTGTAACCAGATGGACTTTTATGGGTGTAATGTGAGACCAGAGCAGTGGGGGGAGCTGGTGTACCCATCAGATGCTGTGGTGAGGAGGGGAAGAAAAAGCCCTATATAAAGGGTGCCTGTAAAGACTTTTGGCCTTGGTCAGTGTTGCCAGATTGGGCGGTTTTATCCCCAATTGGGCTTCTTTTGGTTAAGTTGGGCTGAGAAAATTGGCATTGGGCGGGTCTATTAAATTTTGGGCTGGTTTTTAAAATATTTAGTGGGTTTTACCGTCATTATTATTATTATCATTCTAAAAGAAAAAAAAAAGCGTGCCACTTAGCTATGAATCTGTCAAACAGGACACGACATCATCAATTAGTGAAAGCTGAAGTGGGGAAAATACAAAAAACTTTACAGAAAAGAATGGGAGACTTATCCGGAACTAAAATGCTGGATGACCTCTGTGCTAGAGGATGACTCCAAAGCTCTTTGCAAGTATTGTAACACAGAAATTCGAGTGCAACTTAACGATTTGAAGGAACATGGCGCCACAAAAAAACATAAGTCTCGTTGTGTGCCAAGTGTTAAGTCTTTTGCTGTACCAACGGGGTCTGCTGCTGGTCAAAAGACAATACAAGATGACCAAAAACGTTGTGAATTGAGGATTGCGACGTATGTGGCTTGTCACACATCAATCAACGCAGTTGATGAATTGTCCGATATTATTCAAGATGAAGTGGGAGCATTCTAAATGCACAGGACCAAAAAAACAGTTATAAACTTCGAAAAAGTAAGATCAGTTCTATAAATACTGCATGTGACTGACTAAATAGTTGACAAGGGAGTTTGTTTGTGCATTTTCTGTTTTTATTTTATAAAACTGTTTATAATGTCATGCTCTTTATCAGGCTATGTCTATACTTTTAGGTTCAACATGCTAGGTGGAGATTTGGGCTGGTTTTTATTGAGGTGGGCGGGTTTTACGTTGAGTTTGGGCTGGAAACTGTCGCTCAGATCTGGCAACCCTGGCCTTCGTCTCCTGTGTATCAGTTGGGTATGGTGGATGGTGTGCGTTTTTTTGTTTGTATGTGGTTGTGTGTTGGTGTTACATGTTGTGTTGAGGCCAAAGTAACCTGGAGCTACTTTGTCTCTCTTTATTTTCTGTATGATGTTAGTTTGTTTTTCTTTAGTTGTTTTGTCCCAGTCAGGGTGGCTGACCTGAGCTGAGACTCTGCATGCCGTCTACTTTGCCCAGGTGGCTCAGCCAGCCGTTGGGGGTTAGTTTAAAAAATGTTTTGGTGTTTTTTTTATAAGATTTGTTGACTAATAAAGATTTTATCAGATTTAACTGATTCTAACAGCTAGGTTAGCCAATACTGGCTGTGCAGCTGCAAACAACCTGGTCTATTTCTTTGAGGGTGTAGGACATGTAAGTGAAGTGTTTCTTTCTTTGCTTTTTTTTCTTTGCTGTGTTTTGGATTGTTGTTTATACTCATGTGTATGTACTTCCTGGGTGTTGTGTGTCCGGGTAGTGGGTGGCTGCCTCTGACACCTCCCCTCCCCGGTACTTGGCTTAAATAAAGTTATTTATTTGTAATATATTCTCTTCCTTGGTGTCTGCTGACTAGTTGGTTCTAAAACAGCCTGTTGCATAAGTGTTCCAGTGTACCTTAAGCAGTATGTCCTGCATATGTAATGAATAAGATGCCTCATATTTATCAGTTTTGTACTTAATGTTAGGCCCTCTTTTAAAGTGCATATCATGATTTTAAATATTGTGTCAAATATACAGATTTCTCTAATGCCTGTTATTATTGAATGTTGTAAATTTTTAGTCACATGATAAGTTCCAATATAAATTTGGGTAAAACAATCATAAGTACATATGCAAAGTCAACATCAGATCCTGTTACAACTAAGACACTAACAAGAAACTTTCCAAAATAATAGACTGCTAGAAAAGCTCTGTGAACTTGCTATGAGAGCATCCAAATAATGTTCACCTCTGCTGGTGAGTTTGTAAATGTGTATATTCCACACATTGCTAATGTAAGCAACAAAACTCACATCAAAATGGACTTTTGTGGCCGGATATTTCAACCATGCAAATATCAAGTCAATTCTCCGTAAATCAGAATGCAGACATTGCAATGAGTGGGGCCACTATGCTGACCTATTTTTGCAGAATGCACCCACCTCAGTTACTCAGATTCCTTGTGCCCCAGCATATAGACTGCTTATCAGACATACCAATGCTCCTAAAAACCTGAGACGCTGCATCCAGGTCAGGCAATACAGTTGCCCTGAGAACGGCAAAGGCCAAACCATCATAGGCCACAGGAGCAGTAAACATGTTCATACAAACCACAGCCACTTCCAAGAAGCTGGCGACACAACAGCACATGTGGCAGCCCATCGGTGCAATCACCAACTACAATGTATCTTCGCCTGTCAGTGATGTTGAGGCTTCTCTACCTGATGTGCTGAATGAGGGACAGAATGACAGCAAGGGAGATTGCTCTGCCTCCCACTGACCAGGTGCTCTGTCTACCCAAAGCTGATGTAAGGACTCTTCTCAGAGTTCACCCACAGAAGGCCACTGGACCAGACAACATTCCTAGTAGTGCTCAGAGGATGTGCAGACCAGCTGGCAGATGTCCTCACAGACATCTCTATTGCTCCAAGCACCATCATCCCAACATGCTTCAATGTCACTGCTGTCATTCCTGTGCCGAAGGATCCCTCAGTGTCCTGCCTCCATTATTTCCACCCTGTCATGCTCACATCCATCATCATGAGCTTTAAGAGGCTTGTCATAAAATCACAGCTCCCCTCTGCACTGGACCTTCTGCAGTTTGCATCTCATCCCATTCATTCAACAAATGAGGTTCTCACCACCCTTCACCTGGCCCTCACCCAGCTGGACCAAAAGGACACTTATGTGAGACATTTTCTTCTGAGACATCATTCCTAATATCTGATTGGATAAAACTGCTGGACCTGATCAACATCTGTAACTGGATCTTGGACTTCCTGACTGGGAGACCTCAGTCTGTCAGGATCGGGAACAGCATCACCATGCTGAGCATGGAGAACACAAGGTCACTCTGCTGAGCCATGTGTCTGATCAGTGGGAATAATGAGAAGGTATACAGAGAGGAAATACAATACTGATGTAGAACTAACAGTGGTTAGGGCATTTGCCCTGCGATCAGGAAGTCATGAGTTCCATTTCCAAGACTGCGAAGCACCTCTGCGGTACCCTTAGCAAGGACCCCACACACTGCTCCCTGGGCACTGTGTACCTGACTGCCTGCTGCTTCACTTGGTGAAGAGGTTAAATGCAGAGGAGGAATTTCAGACTGTTTACTCTGTGTGCCGTGGTGTGTTGACGAATGACAGAATGATCACTTTCAATAAATGCGCGCAAAGAAGTTTGTTCTATTAAACATGCCATGGTCACTCTACCTTCAGTGGAGCTCATCCAGAGCATTAATTTCACTTCACAGAGAACCACATATGGGTTCCAGTAACAGCTTCATCAACAAGAAAGCACAGCAGTGTCTCTAATGTGTATATACTGTTTTACTGGGTCTTTTAGTATGTTTTACAATAAGATTTATGTTTTGCAATAAGATATTTTACGTCATCCTTATTTTGTTAATAGCTATAACCCGCTTAGTGTTTCAGTCCAATTTAGTAAGACTTCTGTGGTATTTATTCCAAATAATTACACAATACACTGGTGACCTTTCATGTGTTTGCATTCAGGTAGATTTAATCAGATCGTGAGGCCTAAAATTGATTAGAAATAAATTGTGGTGGTACCTGACCGATTTTGAAACAGAATATGTGGTCAATTACATTTTCTGCAGAACAACAAATTGAAAGGCAAATTTGTTCTGAGGTTGTGATGTTCGATAAAAAATTTGCTAATGGAGTGAAAAGTAAATATAGCATCTGCATTGTTTGAGTCTTCTGGATAACAAACTCCATAACAAATGCATCAGCAAGAGATACACCCAGCTGTGCTCTGAAGCCATGGCTTTAAAAAGAGAGGACAGCTGGAAAAGCAAAAGCAGTTTTTAGTTACTTATTATATTAGGCAGCAAGTGAACAGGTGATGTTCCACATGGTGGAAAAAGGGGCAAGTGGCAGGATCTTATTATCCCTACACGACAGGGTCAGAGAAAGTCCAAAATGTTGTCAGGTGTTCCTAAGATGTAGTGTTACATACTAAAAGTTGTCCAAAGAAGCACATCAGGTGAACTGAGGCACATGGCCAGTGAATGCTTGCCCATCTGGCCCATTAAATTATTATTAATGTTATTGGCCCTGAAAATGGCAATGTTAGTTATAATGTAAAAGTCTCAGAACACACACTGCACCACAGCCCTTTGTACAATGCGCCCATGACTATCAGAACTGGACCATGGTCCAGTGGGAGGAGGCGGTGTACCCTGATGAATCGCATATTGTTTTACATCATGTGGACAACGGTGTGCCTGTGTGAATGTGTGTGTGTTTCATTTTCCTTGGGAAGATATAGCACAAGCATGCACCATAGTAAGAAGACAAGCTGGCAGAAATATTGTGACGCTCTGGGTGAGGCCAGAAAACACAGCTCACCTTCTGATGTCTTGTGGAGCCCATACCTTGATCAGAACTGTTTTTATGGCATTTTGGGAATCTACACATTATTAGATGTGTGATTTTAGAGTCTGTCGGCTGTGATCCTAACATAATATTTCTTCTCTAATTCTTTATCACAGACTGACTGGCAAACTCATAGCAGCACAAAGATCAATCTAAAGCAGCTGAATGAATTTCACTTTGAAGATTCAAACAGTACAGATGATCATAACAATAATACTTTAGGGGAAACTGGGCACGGGATATTTTAGTCCACACCTCAGAACAAAGAGAGAGAGAGGGAGCTGATAGCAAGCTTTGTTACCTTCTCTGTTTGTTTGGCTCAAGGCTCTCAGCCTGTCAGGAGTAAGGGAACATGCAGGAGCAAAACATGTCATCTTAGAAACAAGCCGGGCCATGGGGGCATTACAGAGACATGGCGCCGACTAACAGGCCTGACCCCCACACTCCACAAAGCAGCCTGTAACCCTTACAGAGGTAGAGGAAACCTCACAGATGTCTGTGGCTTTATGTTTAGCTAAATAATTAGGTTTAGTGTTTTTATGGGGTTCTTTGTTAGTTTTTTGTTGTTTTTTTGCAAAAGACATATATTTAAACATGCAAGACCTCAATTGCAGTCTCAGGGACAGAACCTATGCATTTGTGTGGTACACAAGGAGAACAGTTTATATCAGAATGCCGGAATGGTATGGGAGGTTCCTTCACTAGCTTTTGCTCTGAGGGACTGTATTTTCCTGGCATGCTTTGTGTCTACCAGTCATCTTACAATTAATCATTACAAAGTTACTCTGACTGGTCACCTTCATCTTAAATAAATTATATCATATGTCTTGGTCTTCAAGTCAAATATCAACCCAAGGAAAACCTTTGGGAGGTTTAGGACCTTTTCATTAGAAACTCCTACCTTCTACCATCATCAGAACAACAATTGTGTGAATGTAGTGGAATAATGGTGTTCTATCCCTTCAGTACAGTCCCAGGGACTGGTAGAATATATGTCTAAGCACACTGAAGCTAATCTTTGGTTTGTGGGAGTTCCGTTAATTGTCATAATTATTGAAATGTAACAGAGTTGTTAAAAATCAGTCAGTCATTCATGATCAATAACATTGATAACTGCACACAATCAACGGTTCAGGTGATTAACCCATAACTGTCCAGCAGACAACATCCACCCTGTTATTGTTCACATTTAGAACTTCACACCTACAGTCAATTTAGCTTCCATTGTGTTTAATCCAGTCAAAATAAGCCCTATAAAAACTTATTCAGATTTAAAAAAAGCATCCGTAAGTCTTGTTAACCTGCACAGGGCTATTCTTTAGGTCAATATAAAGTGTACCCAATTCATCTGGGGGCTGTATGACTGAGCTCAGTCTATTCTCTGGGCAAACACAGATCTCTATGGTCCAGAGAGCTAAAGCCTGCTATTCCTGCTCAGCTGGGAAGTCAAGTGCTTCTTTCAATTACACTTTTGTTCATTTTGAGGCCTCTCCCTGGAGGATATGGTCTGCATTGTCAATCCCCCAAGTAATGAGGGTTGATCCTTTCCTGAAGAAGAGGTGTCTCTGCGGGTGCCACAGTCAATGTCCTCCCCCATCTCCCTCTCCCACTATAAATAATCAGTGTAGGAGACACAGTGCGCAGTGTATGAGCGAAGGCACGTCAGTCTCTGGGGCCTGGGGAGAAGTACTGTTTCTAATCATATTTCCACAAACAGCGCACAGCCCAAGACACAGAGTCGTGGGCAGGGCCACATTCACCTGCCAGCCACATTGTAATGCGCTGACACATCCTGTCAGCACATTGCAATCAAGACTGTGTGCAGAGTGTATGTTTGAGCATAACCCTCGCTATTACAGGATATTAGCCACTGTTGTGACATAATCCTGTGTGCATGAATCGATACAGTTGAGGGTGATAGAAAGCGTAGGAGAAGAGAAAGAGAGAGATTATTAGAGGGGATTTAACTGGCATGCGGATGGAGAATAAACATAAACTGGAAAAATATAATATGTAGTTTTATACTTTGTTTTGTATTTGAGTGATTTGAGTGATAGTGACTAACAGTATCCAAATGTATAATTATAGAAACAACATTAAAAGCAATGTTAATAGCATTTGAATACTCTTCGCCCTATATACAACAAGTGAAAATATTACAATGGCAGTGGTACATCAGTTAATCTTATATCAAGTCATGGGCTGCAGACAGAGGAAAGTACAGAAGATGTCAAAATGTGATACACATATACTGTTGATTGAGAAATTTGATTTGATTTTTCTTGTAGCCAGTTTCACAATGCTTTGAAAGGGTTCATAAATCTTAAACTTTTATGCTGACTGCTTAATACTGGACAGACTCAAGAGTTCTCTTCCACTTGTTTGAAAAACAAAAAGTTAATACTTCGCAACACTGATTCATAGTCAGTATAAAACTGTGCAGGAACCAAGCAGGAAGGATGGAATAGTGCTCTACTACTATTAACTACCAAGGAGTCCTGGTTAGTTACTCAAAGGTACTAATGAACTGCTGATAATTGTTGTTAACTGTGTACGAAATGGGATCTACTGAGTCTTACAACTATCCTACCAAAGCATTTTCTGTCTATACATTCTTTATAAAAACAATGGGTATAAATGATATAATTAACGAAAACTGCTCATTTGATGAGTCTTAAATACCACCTTGTAAACTGATAACCTTCATTCTCCCATCCTTGCAGTTGCTCTAACAGTGTCTACATGCATGTTATTATCTATATTTATGTTCACAATCATCATAAGTATAATCATAAGACTGTTGAGGAAAATAAACACATGCACGCACCCATAAAAATAAAGTGTAGGGATATATTCTGGTCTTTTTCCAGTTACAGGCTACTGAGAATGTCTTGACAACCAGATGAGACGTATAACACACATTCAAATGTAGTTACATTCACTCTGACTGTTCATTCTGAACGAATTCACTTCACACAATTTAATATAAAATATACAACAGTTCATGTGAAACATTCTCTAATTGACAATATGTCTCTTAGCCCAGGATATCTCTCTCTAATTGACAGTATATCTCTCAAACTATGACACTAGTACAGCTGAATATGTGATTTTTCCACCGGTCAGAAACTGCAGTTACGTTTTATGTACAGTGCTGTACAAAACGTCAAAAGCAAATGAAGAGGAGATGAACATAATGGTCTTTTGCTAAAAACATACCCCCTTGATTTCTTGAATTTTTTTGTGTGTGCTTGGACCTTAACCCACAACTGGACAAAAATCTTTTAACAGCTATATTTTTCCATTTGTCTTTTAACAAAAACCCTTCATCAGAATCTGTTTAGCGCAATATCTTCCCACTAATTACTTTAGTGCCATGTGTTACTGCAGTTCATGTTCTGTAGTGAATCAGTATCTATTATAAAAATAGTCAGCATTAAAAGTAGTTCTCAAGAATGTAAATAAAAGAATATATATGTGTGCTCAGGGATGAAACAGCCCAACTGAAAGCTGAAAGTCTACTATTTTCTGCCTTCGCTTTTCTAGAAGATGGCATGTGAGTTTATAATGAAATTTGCACTTAGGGATGAAGACTGGCACTTTGTATTTTGCACTGTGTTAACAACAGCGACATATAGTACGATCTGTTTAGAAATGAGTTTTGGCCATTAAGAATTGTGTACCCATGTGCCAGAAACTGTGAGAACATGAAATACAAAAGGGCACAGAATGATGCAGTTAATCAGCATACATTATTTTAATCACTCTACAGTCCTTGTTGAATTTCACTCACTGGAAAAAAATCATTAAAATGTGAAAAGCGCAGCCTTTCAGCTACTACTGTAATATTATTTATGGTAAGGTCTCAGAGCAAGTTTCACTCATTAGTCTTTAATCCAAGTCAAGTGTAGGCAACTACAAAGGAATACAAGACATTAAAAGGATATCTGAACATTTACTGCTCATAATATTCACGGTCCAGACTGTCATTAAGAAACAGTAGTTAAGGAGAACTGAGAAAAGCCTTGTACACTGATCAAGTATGCAAAGCAAAATCCTCATATCATTGCCAAGGAACTACAGGAAGATTTGGCTGGCATGGGAATAAGGATGCACTGGCCAACTGTGCTATTGCACAAACATCATATGTATGGAAGGGGGATCACAAGAGAGCCTTAACTGTAATCTCATTACAAAAATGTATGTGACAAAACATGTTAATGTTCATTCAGTGAACTTGGTTTCCAGTCCTCATGCAGTGGTGGTTCACTGCCTCTAGTCTGTGATCCATTCAGATCACCAGATGCTGAGTATTGTCCCTGATAATGCTAGGCCAACTCTGTAATGTAGCCATTGATGGCTCCTGCTTGTTTTGTTAAGCATTTTCATTTTAGTCATGTACTAAAGTGTTATGAAATACACATTTGTTCTACTGGAATGAATGAATTGTCCTGTCATAACATTCTGACTGCTAGACCTTAAAACCCTTATATTTGCTTTAGTAGGACGTTTGAGGCTATTTTCAGAATTTCTACTGGTGATCTAACTGAACAACCCACCTAGAATTCTATCAAAATTGTATGTGTATGCTCCGCATTGCAATGGTTTGGAGGTTGCATAGCATCATGAGTTCCTAAGACCTCTAGACAGTCGTAAATCTGCTGGATCTGAAGGTCAAAGGACAGACCGAATGTCAGCAGGAGATGTCACACCAAGAAATAACGTGGCAGCCATGCACAAAATTGCCTACACAGATCACAGACGTCCACCCATCTGTCGGGGGACAGGAAGAGGAGAGCTCAGTGATTTAGTTAATAGATTTTGAAGAGGGCAGGCCAGCCATTTATGGCCAATTTGTAAATAAAGCTTTTACTCGCCAGTCTCTCTCAACTGATTTTCTTGGTAGGAAGCAGCTCTAATCCCTGTCTGATTAAAAGTCATCAGGGAAAGTAATGTGGAGTCAGTGGATCCTGAATGAGGGGCAGGACCAATCATAGTCTTTCAGTTATACAGTTTAAAGGAAATGGAATGATGGCAGAATGGACCCTTTGGAGCATTTTGTTCCCTAATGAACCTTCTAATGCATGGTTCTTTAAAGAATATGTTTGTAGATAATACGTGTGAGTGTGAGGAACCTTTTTTTTACCTTAAAATAATGTGAATTCAACCTGAATAAAAATTAAAAACATATTTTACCTAATTATTGTGACATTAGTTTGGGAAATATTTGTGGGCAGTTTGTGATTTCATTTTTTAGAAAGAAATGCAGAGTCCAACGTGGAAAGTCCACAGAAACCTGACAGTTGTCAGTGACATCTGTATTCATTCATTATCCAAGCTGCTTATCCTTAACCAGGTTTATGGGGGGACCTGGAGGCTATCCCAGGAAAACACCCTGGACAGTTTGCCAGTCCAGTGCAGGACAGTCACACAGGCAAACACACTCATACCAAGGCACCTCTGGTTTACCTGACATGCATGTCTTTAGACTGTAGCAGGAAACCAAGTCATTTCCACACAGAGTGAGAACATTCAAACACTGAAATGACACTCAGCCTTCACAAAACATTGGAGCTGTGAGGCCAGTGCTTCCCACTGTTCCACCATGCTGCCTGTCATCTCTGCCAAATACATATATATATATATATATATACCACATTTAAATATTTCATGTAAACGTTTCACGTAACCTATTTATATACACACTCTGCAAGTCAGTGTTGATGTACAATAAATGTACTAGCATTACGCATGGCCTCTGTTAGCTAACCTGGGTGATACGAACACTGCAGGCCCTATATATGTATACAGATATCAACATGCAACATTCTGTTGCTTGGATATTGCTTACAGTTTTACACCAAATAAATCCATTTAAAAGTATAAATGCAAAATGCACACGACAGAAAGAGTGCCTGATGTGTGTGTGTGCATTGACCTCCCTTAATCAGCTAACCACCTCAGAGCACAGTAGAAACCTTCAAATATAGTACAAGTAATCCTTGAATTACTTTCCTCCTGTTAACATTAACAGCTGTAGCTTTAACCCTCTGGCCCTCCTCATTTTTGATACCCTTTCAGCATCCAACAGATTATATTTATGCATTGTTTATTTTTTGCAGGGAAAGCAAAGTTGATAAAACTCCCACTCAGCGCCTTCGTGGACAAAAATGCCCACCTCCTGTTTGCACTCCCAAAATGTTATAAAATTTAATATATAATCAAATATTTTTCCATTTTCACCAACGTGATTTCTTAAATTAGCATCAGTCCTTGTCATGAAAAGCAAAAATTCATTCAAATTAATAATTTTAACTTTTAATAAGTTAATAAGTTATGTAATTGAGTATTCTACAAGCCTCTAAACACCTAAAGAGAAGGTGAGACAGTAAATTCAATGAGGAGAGTGACAGAGTGTGTTCTGCAGCAGACTAACCAGATAGCATAGCTGAGATATGTGTACGTGGCATGCAGCCAGGAGTGGAGGTGTTTTCACTCAATGATTGGTGGGATCGTGGGATCGTAGGATGTGGAGGAATACTTAATTTTTCCCTGCCTATTGTATTTGATTAATCTTCCAGATCAGGTTAGTGCAAGAACACTGTAAAGCAGAACAGGGCACCACCAATCCGTTTCTGGCTAAAACCCCCTGTAGGTGTCAAATGGGTTTTTCTTTGCCTTTCTGGCCAGCTCACAAGCAATTCTGTCTGAAACTCTGGGAGATCTTCCAGATCTTTCTTTAACTTCCACAGCTTCCCCTAACTGATATTTCTTATTTATATTCACACAATGCTTTGTAGATGTTAATTAAATTCATTATCAGATGCTCGATAATACTCATATCAGATTTATCATTACATTCTTGTCATTTTGTCTATTTTCATGTTGATCAAATATACAGAAACAGTGCAGGAACATTTTACAATAGTATTCTACAGGAGATTTTGTTGAATTTTGCTGTCTTTTGACTACTGTTATCAAAATTTTACCAAAAATATTTAGTTTATTGAAAAGACAACAAAGGTAACAGAAAACAATATAGCATAAAAAAGCAAATGTGTGATAGATTCCTTCTCTGAAAAATTTTATTTTACCTGATGGAGCAAGCAGATAATATATGACGTAATGGCCAAATAACAGGAGAGCTTTTTCCTCTTTCCCTCTTCCACCCCACCCAGCCCACCTTAGTCCCCAGATGTGGAAGAGGTAAAAGTGCTGACATGTAAGATTTTGAAAGCTTGCACTCATTTTACAGAATATGTGCTTTTATCATATACAGTGCTTAGATTAGCTGGTGGGAGCACTTTCTCATGCCTGATGTGTCCCATCTTGGAGAAGTCAATCTTCTTCACAAAGGAGGAGCCCTACTTCCCTGGGGACATAGTTTATTCATGTATCAAATTTATTTTTTGCCACTGCAGCCTCCCAGGATTCGCGCTGCATTTATTACAGGGGGTAATGAAAATTGAATTCATACAATGCAGCCTTGTATGCATTGTAAAACTGAGGGGGGTGCACTATGGAGGCCCACGTCCTGAGATGCCCACCCCAGCAAGGCTGCAAATCCCCCCAACTTACGAAGTGTATGTGACTCACAAAATAGAACTTTTTAGAAAGTCTTAAATTCTGTGAGGACAAGTTACTTTGTTTGTGATTGACAAACATTTGCTGAGTCAGAGAAAATGAGGCTTTAGCCTTTTGTTTTTTATAGTTTTTTTCTGAGAAGAGCACAGATAGTTTATTGATTGGAAAGACTGAGGAACACCCAGCTCATTTTTTTCTCGATTTTGCTTCCAATTTCAGATTATAAAATCACACAAAAGCTGAAGTGGTATCAAACCAAATTTCTTGTCTTTACCATCAAATGTGCCTTCATCACAAATATGACTGCAATTATTTGAGCCCTGGGAGTGGAGATGCATATACTTTTACTGGCTGGTACCAAATTTATAATCCTGTGTCATATTTACAGGTTTAATCCATTTACAAAAATGTCTGCACAAAATAGCAGCCCATTATTGTTTTTATCTGTTTGTTTGTTTGTTGGGTAGTGATGTGTACAAATAGAAATGGAAGTTATTCAATTCCAAAATATAATTCAAGTAATATTAAACAATTTTATAATAAAAAAAATAGAAGTTGCGATGTGCTGGCGACCATCCTAGGTGTACCCCACCTTTGACCCTAGCAGCTGGGATATATTAGATGGTAGTTTTCATCTGTTTAATTCAAAATCTTTTATTTTAATTTGCATGTCATTTTTTAACACGCCTTGGCAAACTAATAAAAATGTCTGCTATGCTGCAGGAAACCTTTTCCTTTTACATCAAACTAGGGGAAATGCTGGTCAAATTTGTTAGAAACTAAAGGCTGGCTGTGAGAACCCATTTAATCTCTGAACCACCTATCCTTCACCTGAGACTGTCCCAATACTCCTCAAAGGGCCAAATTCAGAGAAACACCCTGAACCAGTCCACAAACACACTCACAACTAGGGGCAATGTAACCTTCAATTAACCTAACATGCCTGTTTCTGACTGTGGGAGGAAACCGGTGGCCCTGGTGAAACACAGGCAGAGAGCAGGATAGTGCACATAGAACAGGCTCTCAGTCACATGGCCTGGAATGAAACCAGGATGTTTGTGCTGTGAGATGACAACATGACCTAGTGTGCCATCACACCAGCCCAAGCAAGACATTTGAACCTATTTGAAACTGACACAAATCAAAAGTATGTTGTATACAAATTCTAGGATAAATGCGTTGCTATTTAAATTGTTCTTGGTTTAAGCTTTGAAACAAATCATCAATAATGTTATCCATTAGAAAGCCTGATTCATGGTGTGAGGAAGGAATTGTTTTTAGGGGTTCAGTTGACTTTGTTTTTATCTCTTTTTTTATGTAAAAGATGACCAATTTTTTTGGGTTGCCCTTGGTTGCTAATATGTAATATTGTCTTTCCAGTGCATTTTATTATTAATATTTTTAATTTACTTTTTTTTTTACCAGAAGTGATAGCAAATGGGCGTGTATGCATGGTAATTTATCACTGTTCTCATGCCCTTGCCACATTACGCTAGGGTGAACTTTATCAACAGGCGAGATGATTTACCCTCCGATGAGTGGTTTACATGGCTTTGACAAATCCCGGATGAGACGTGATGTGTTTTTTTGCCACATTTAGTGGTTCTTGATAAATGAAGCCTATTGAATTTTAGAGTAGCTCTTAAGACCTTTGGCGGTTGTGACTGTCTAATGTATGAAAGGTATAGACCATAAAATCTGACTGTGAAATGCACTCAGTATCCCAGGGCGAGAGCGTTTTAATGCAAGAAGATATATTTCATTGGTGCTGCTCCTTTAAACAGACCATAGCTCTGTTTACAAAATTAGTAGCCCCAATTGAGCATCTTCTCTTCATTAAGTCATTTTCCCTTTTTCCCCTCCCTTCTTCATCTCCCTGCCTCAGTGCCTCCCTGTGTTCACTCCTTTGCTTTTTTCCAGAGGCATGTCTTTAATTTATCACTCCTCCACAGTCTCTCAGTCTCCTTGATGGACTTAGCTGCTTCAAACTAGCATTTGTCATTCAGAGGACAAGTCTGCTCTGTTACTTAGAGACTGTCTATCCCCAGCATAAGAAGACAGAGAAGGAGGAGCAGGAGAATGAGGCAATGAGAGACAGAGAGAGAGAGAGAGAGAGAGAGAGAGAGAGAGAGAGATAGAAAGAGAGAGAAAGAGAGAGAGATAGAGAGAGAGAGAAAGAGAGAGAGAGAGAGTTGAGACTATTATGGTTTTGTTGTAAACATGTTTCTGTAAATGAAAACTGGTTTGTATATTAAGGGGAATTACACATTTATTTACTTTCATTCTTTTTATACTTTAAAGTGACAATATAATTAAAATAATAATTTTTCATTTTTAGTTTCACATAATTAATTATATATTATTTACTATGGATATGCAATTGAATATATGTGAATACACTACGTTTTGAATTTGCAGGTTTTCTGGTGTAACAGAAATCAGTTAATTTATCAAACATCCATTGATCTTAAACACACAGAAAGATTCTTCATAATTCTAAGGTACAAAACAGGTCAGAAGATGGTCATGTAAAAACAAATGAAGAATTTTAATGTTTAGCATAAGGTGAACACAGCAGGTTCTCCTGAAGTCAAAAATGATCTCTTTCATTTTGTGTGCATTTATAGACAGGATGTTGGTTCTGCACCATTCTATGATCCACTTTATCACCTCTTGGTATGTTGCCTCATCGTTCACAGTGGGAAACCCACCACGGTCATGTCCTCAGCCAACTTGGTGATGTAGCTCTGCATTGATGCACAGTCATGAGTCAGTTTTCTTGACATTTGTCAGGTAAAGCACCTGGTCATTGGAAAAGGGGTGGGTGGTCTGACAAACTGGCATCTAACCATGCATAGACGTAATACAGCATATCTGAATGGGGGGCCTAACCATCACAGGCAGGAAAAGATGTCCTGTAGCTGTTGGTGTCCTGAATCGGTGCTACCTTATCACCTAATTTGAAAGCAATTTCTTTGGTATTCTGATTATTTCAGAGGCATTAATACCATTAATGCGCTTGTCGATGTAGCCAGTCACTGTTGCCATGTACTTTTCTAGGATGGTAGACCTACTGTAGGTTGCAGCGTCCTTTACCATTTCGCAATCAATGTGCTCAAACAATTCCTGAAGGGCAAAAAATGGGCTAGGTTGTAGTTTGTAGCCCGTTTAAAAGTAGGTTTGGTACTTATAAATGGTGTGAATCCTGGAATCAGCCTTTAAGAGATGTATTCTTAGATGCCAAAATGAAAATGGAGTTCAGAATGTATGTGGCAATATAAATGCCTGCAACCTCCAGTGTATTTGCCCCTCTCATTCACCGACTGGTGGAATTTAGAGAGTACTCACATGAGATTTGCGTAATCGAAATCTCTGTTGACAATAAACAGTCTTGGAGAACTCCAGCAAAATCAGTAATTAGCTATCATGGCATTCTTACACTATTCAGTGTTGATTCAAACAAAAAAGCCTCATCTTTGGGTCTTGTCACTGAGCTCTGTTTCCATAAATTCAAAACACATCAGTCTTTAAACTCAAGTTGGGTATTCCACTAGAGCCAGTATTTTTGCCGAAAACATAATAGGTGATTCTAATAATGGTGGCACTAGGATGTGCTCCTGTTATTTGTCACTGGGGTGCTCTGAGAAAGCTGTTAGATGGTAATATTTTTTTTGTCCATGTCATCCAGTTTCATTATTCGCTACAAAATAATTTTGGTAAGTAATGAACTCCTCCTAGTTTATTAGCGGCCAGTTTAAGGGAAACAAATATTACAAATTAATCATTAATAAGGAGCATTTAATCAGTAATTGTGACAAAACAGTTCACTACTTTATTTTAGAGCCCCCCCAGCATTAATTTTCATTGACCAGTGCTTAATTTATAATGAATTAAGGATTCATGTGACCCTAGGAAAAATGTAATTGTCCATATCAATTATTAACTCATTTCTGTGGCTCTAGTAGTATAGCTAGAGAACATTATTCCTGATGAGGTTCAGTATGTCAGCGAATGTAGTAGAAGGTGTTGATATTTTACTGATATTAAATTTTTTATATACTCTTTATAATTATTATAATTTCTTTTTCATTTATGTATGTATTCTTTAAATGTGTAAAGTTATTTTGGCTGTATGTTTATTATTGTTACTGAATGAACTATTTTGGTAGGAACAGACAAGGTAATAGAAAAACAAGACCAAACACATTGCTTGACAAAGACACTAGTAAATACAAACGTAACTTACACAGCAAGACTGAAAAGACACAGATTAACAAGATGATGACAGAATTACAAACACAAGGTTGGTTAGTGAGGCAAGAGGGCGAAGTGTTCCAGAATACTGTGTTACTTTGCTTTCCAAAGTTACTTTGTGTTGTATTTTATACTTATATTTGCTCTGGTCACTTGATTTTCAGGACTAGGACCACACCTCTATGACCAGAAAGCTTCAGTTTCAGGCCAGCAGTAATACAGACACACATCATTTGACATATCTTTGATGTGAATGTATTCTTCTTTTCTTTTCTTTTTTTAATAAAGATGTCAGAAAGATTTAGTCTAAAACTCATTTGATTTTGACCAAGACTGGATGACATGATGATTATGTTCCTTGTACGACAGTATAGACTATGGCTGCTATAGGTATAGTACAGCAATTATGAATAATTAAGGGATACGATAAATAATCTGTAAAGATTTTTTTTACAAAGATGTTCAATGAAAACAACAGCTTGACAACAGTCAACCCACAGAAGGGTGTTGGGCCAGCCAGCAGTCCTGGAGATCTTCAGGATCTCTCCGAGTGCCACAGTTATTCTACTGTGCTTCAAAGTTACCGCAATCATCCCTTTTTCAGAGAACTCTTCAAAGTCCTGCCTCAGTGACTACAGTCCTGACACACTCACACTCATCATCATGAAGTGCTTCCAGAGGCTCATCCTGAGGCACATAAAAACACAGCTGCACCCCTCAATGGTCCCCCTGCAGGTTGCATATCATCCCTGCTGCTCACCCTAGCGATGCCATCTCCACCACCTTCACCTGCCCTCACTCATCTGCACAAACAGGGCACTTATGTTAGAATACTGTTAATAGGCCTGAACACCTCCCTCTGCAACTGGGTCCTAGACTTCCTGACTGGGAGAACTCAGTCAGTCCAAAGTATTTTTTGCCGTCTCCTATGTTTGGTGGAAAGATTAGCAGTTTCTGGGCCTTCACTACCAGGATGGGGAAATGTTTTCCTCCACAAGGCCATCAGACTCCTAAATCAGAACAGAATAACAAACTGTACATCACACACATATACGCACACACACACATAAACACACTGAACTGAAATGCTTCCTTTCAGTCAATCATTCTGCGAACACACACTAAATTATTCTGCAATAAACAAGGAAGACTTACACCCCAGCTGCCTCTGTACCCTATATTTACTTACATTTACAGCATTTAGCAGATGCTTATATCCAAAGTGACTTCCATTTGCTAACTACAAGGTACAGTCTCCCTGGAGTAACTTGGGTTTAAGTGTCTTGCTCAGGGATCCAGTCATGGTGCTAAAGGTAAGATTCTAACCCATTACTTCTTGGTCCAGAGGCAACTGTTCTACCCGCTACTATCCCATACACATTTGTGCAAATTTTTTGAACAATTACTTATTGCCATCTATGTCAATTACATTTTTTGCACACATAATGACTGAATAAAATATGTCATAGTATGGCATTTGCTGCCTACTGTTACTGCTCCTGCCAGCTGCAATATACGATGCTTTGTTCTGTGAATTATTGTACTGTTGTTCTTATGTTTTGCACTTTCTTTGTTCTGCCTACACTTGTGTAGACTTGTGGTGTTCTGTTTTTGTTCTTTTGTGTTGCACCATGGCCCTGGGAGATTGTTGCGTCATTTCGCTGTGAACTGTGTATATGGTTAAATGACAATAAACACATATTTTCTTAACGTTAATTCCTGGTAATTCACACCCTGAAGAACTCCATCCTTACCATTTTCTTCAAACATTGGTATATGCAGTACTAGTTACAGATAAATTGAGTTCAGGGATAAAAATAGGTCAGCCTCTGGACCCTTTGAAAAGTGCTGTAGCATTACATTAAAACTAACAAACACAGTATATTTTGTGCACAGCTCAATAATTAGCTGAAGAGTTAATTAACTATTTCTTAGACAGTTGTAGGGCTGTATCACTTACGCTAGAGTGCAGAAGTGGCTAAACTGTGTGGACATGTGGAAATCCAGGCCTGGATGTGAAGAATTTGAAGTCGGTTACTGAAGTTACTGAACATGAAAAGAGGATTCATTCATGGGTAGACTTTCACATTTATGACAGTAATAAAACTTATATTACCTTGTTAACTTCAGTAATAATCCCCATTTGTTCTGGTGGTTTGTTTTTTCATACTTCATCTCTAAAACCCAGTTCACAGTACTGTAAGGAGCAGTCATGTCACATTGGCTCCACCGAGACTTTGCGGGGTGTGTGAGTGGCCAGTTGGCCCTGTTATGTGTGTTTATATGTGTGATAGAGGGATGGTAGAAATGTGTTGTGTTATAATGTGTTGTCATGTGTGTTTTTGTGTTCATGTTCTCGCCAGTCACCTTCCTCCAGAGTTTTAGCTGCTGGAGTGGGATGACGGGCGAAACCAGGGCACTGGGTTGGCAGTTGTACTGGCATTTGCCTTTAAGGGCCCTGTAATTATTGCTACTGAGACTCTGTTAAGCTGCAAAGCTGAAGAGTAAAGAGGTATTCCTTCCAAATCATGTTTTTGCATTGTCTCTTTCACGCTGGCTGTAGTACTAGTGGCACATCTACTTAATTTATTTCGCTTTTTATATTAGTTATCTGTTTACTCAATCTATCTAATCCCTTTGTCCCTGAAAAGTAAGATGGTAAGATTATTAAATATTAAATTGATTTAAATACCTCATTAATATGAAATTGATTTTCTTTAAAAGCCGCTGAAACCCTTTCCTAGACATGATTGTCGAAAACATTCTGTTCCTGCATCATAATGAGCAATGTTAAACACTGCAACTAAAATGCTGTTACCCAAGCTTCTCAAGCTCAATTTCGCTTGGCTGCCTTCCGCCGTGTGTCTTTTCAGCATGTTAATTAAATCAGATCTGCTCGCTAATTATTCTAATTGATAATTTATAACTTGATTATGTCACATTACCGCCATGTTAATGCAAGACACTCATTTACTTGACAATTGTAATGTTCTCTCACGTGTATTTAAGAGAGGGGCAGTGGCTGGCATCTCACTCAAAGACTGAGGAGGACATTCATTTATTTTCTGTTGTTGCAATTACATACAAGACTTGTTTGTCCTAATCTCTATAAATCCAGACAATTAAAGATAATGTAATTTCATCTGAGTAACTATGGGGGTTTGAATGTTTGTAAGTATAAACAGAAAGAAAGAAAGGAAAAATATAACTTGCATTTCCCTTTGCTTTTGGAGAAACTCAGGACACCTGCTCATTGTATTTAAAAATATTGTCTTTATAAGTTGTGATCCAGTGGCTACTGCTTTTAAATAGCATATTTGATTAGTAGATTATTAGAACATGACCTGATCGTGTGCTCTTTGCCATTTGTGTTAAGCCTCTGGATGGAACTTACAGAGCTTTCTCTTTTTGACATCTGCTTGGCAAGATCTACAGAAGATCTACGGAAATGTCATTACAATTCTCCCACCTGAACCTCTAATATGTCTGCTGTATCTTGATCCTTTCCTGATAAAGTCCATTATTCGCTGTGGTAAGACCTTCAAGATGAAGCATGCAACGCTGAATGATGACAAAAGCAGCAAAATTCTTACTGTGGTCAGAAGGTTCATGTACAAAAAACTAATTTGTTAGTTCATTCATTATTAGAGCCTCTTACCCAAAACAAGGTCACAGGTCCCCAATTCATCACTGGCTTTTATTGAACTAAACAGAGAATAGCACCGCTAGGCCATTAGAGGGTCTAATTAGGAGAACTTTTTGAGGAGACCAAAGATATCAGTAATAATTACCTTAGTGAGACTTGGAATAACCCTGTGTGGCTATTTCGATCTGTGTCACCTTTGACCTCCAGGGGATTCCACCACATGACCTCTACCACATTAACGTGTCACCTACAGCCTCATTCAGAAGTGTGTGGGCAACTGCACAGGAAAGGTAAATAAACAGGGATGACAGGTTGAGCATGTGAGAGAGACAGATAAAGAAAGAACGAAGAGTAGAAAGTTAGAAAGATAGATAGATTGATAGATATAAATATATATATTTATACAAATATATATATTTATACAA
>JBBMFX010000007.1:12554542-12568506 GCA_037832545.1 Rhabdalestes septentrionalis | reverse complement strand
CTCTCTCTCTCTCTCTCTCTCTCTCTCTCTCTCTCTCTCTCTCTCTCTCTCTCTCTCTCTCGCTCTCTCTCTCTCTCGCTCTCTCTCTCTCTCGCTCTCTCTCCCTGTCTCGCTCTCTCTCTCACTCCTTTTCTGTGTTTTAAAGCATGACCGCCAGCATGCCCAGGTGATAAATGGCCAGGAGTGAATAAAGTACACAGCAATAACCTCCAGGCAACCCCCAGCACAACGAGGCATAAGACCACAGATTTATCATTCAGTTGTCAGAGGATTTAATCAACTATGCCTTCCGTTGCATCTTTTGATTTATTTTACAATTTATTATCATTGTTCTGAGTCAGCATTTGCTAGGGTCATGCTTACATGCTAGAAAAAACGACTATATATATATATATATACTTGTAGTTATAGTTATATTAAATTGCAATATTACAATTACAATTTTATGACAATAAAATGACAATATTTAAAGAACTTAACACTCACAGATCATTAGGCCTGGCAATCCCTTCCAAACAAAATAGCACACTCCTGGATTAATGCTCTGGGTCTATGTCAGTCCCAAGGTTCCTGCCATAACATCACCAAATATTCTAAAGCTATCTTCATTTTATTCTCTCAGCTGCAGAAGTTTACAAAGCTACAGAGACATTCCTGTATTGCCAAACACTTCCTACACACATACACACAGTAAGTGAATCAATGCACACCTAATGATATAACACAAGTTAATGACACCGTACAGTAAAATAAAGTTTAAGTTTCAACCTCACTTTATTGTCATCAACAGCTGTGTAAACATATGTAGTTTGATGAGACAATATTTCTCCATTGGCCACAGTGCCTGGTATAGCAACATTCAACAGAGTGCAAAATACAATGGAGACACAAAACCACTGTAATAATATTACCGTCACTGTGTTGCCAGTTCACACTGAAAAGAACTAGTTCAAAGTTTAGTTCGTTCAAATAAATATGAACTAGTTCACATGCATAGTTAATTTGTAAACATTTTGAACCAAGTCACAGCTTATTAGTTCTTTACCCAAACAGCACCAGTAGATACATGCTAGTACAAAAAGGGCTTGTGAAATGCATCCAGGAATATTCTTGCCTTCCACGCATACTAAGTGTATTAAATGTATTAAGCACAAATGGAAACAAATAGTGAAGATTAGTAAACCTAACCAAAATCATGCTAATCATCTTTTGTGTTTGACTTTAATGGAGGTCCACTAACAAATTGAATTTGAGATTACCCAGTGTAATACTTTTTAAGTCCCATCTCATTCATTTTTGGGGGGTTTTTAATATAACGTACATTTCGTTTTTTTTATTTTAAATTCAACGGCCTTCTATCTGAACCTTATTCAATTTTCTGTCATACCACTGAACAATCACAGACATAAATTACAGCAAAAATCAATTTTGATGTTAAGAATAGACCTTACCAATTAAGAAATGCATCATGATTTGCTGAAAATGAAAAAAATGAGGTGAAGGTATACTTTATATGGAAATTTTATTCAGACAATATTAACACAAAATGTAAACAAACCATGTCTGTGTAAAATGCAACATTCAGAAAATATATTTTATAGTACTCAGAAAAGAACATAACTAAAAGTAAACTAAAGGTGTGGGTTTCCTCCATCCAAATCTACACCAATTTCTTCAACAAAAAAATAGACTCAAATATTAAAACAGACTTTTTAATATATTTTAATATTTTGTTATAGAGGCAGGTTTGGTAATGTCTGTTAGGAGAGGTAGAGGCACACTGATAACTTTCTCATTGGCTGTATTCAGTGTGTCTGAAACATTACAGTTCCTGTACCAGACAGTGATGCAGTATGGGAGCAGATTTTTCATGGTACTCCTGTAGAATTTAGTAAGAATTGGTGGGGGGGAGGCTCACCCTCGTCTGTCTCCACAAAAAGTGCAGACACTGCTGAGCCCTCTTGGCTATGGAGGTGGAGCTGGTGGACCAAGAGAGGTCATCCAGAACTTGGAGTTTTTTGACACTCTCAGCAGCAGTGCTGTTTACGGTGAGGAGTGGGTGAGCAGTGCTGGATTCCTTGAAGTCTATTTTCATGTCATTTGTCATGTCAGCATTTAAAAGGGGGCTGTTGCACATACACCAGGTAGCCACTGTCATGTCCTTCTCCATGTGTGCTGAGACTTCATTGTTCTTGATGAGATCCACCACTGTCACATTATCTGCAGATCTGATTGTCTGGTTCAAGTTGAACTCTGCTGAGTAGCTGTGTGTCTGCTGTGTAAAGAGTAAGGGGCTAAAGAAGCAACCCCTTGTGGTTCCTGTAATCACTGTGATGGTGTGGAGATGTTGGTGCTGTGGATTGACTGAGGCCTTTCCAGCAGGGGTGTTGATGCCCAGCCAGCTCGGTTTCATGGACAGCAACTGCATGAGATGTCGAAAAGCAGAGATAATGAAGCATTGCTTGCAAAGGGGAATCTTTCTGTGAAGAATTAATTTTACAGGCAAGTTTTCGTTTTTTTCAAGAGAAAGCATTAGGGAGTGTGGTTAGTGCATGAGTCAGATGTGAAAATGCTGGTGGCTATTTGTGTTTCTAGTTTTATACTGTTTAACGTGACTTTTGCCACACGTGCAAGAGTTCAGCTCTATAAATTAACATTTAGGGGCTGTAAGTCTGACAGAATGAATGATGCTCAACCCAAACAGCACCAGTAGATACATGCTAGTAAAAAAGGGCTTGTGAAATGCATCCAGGTCACAACTCGCCTGTTAACTAAAGGGGAATATTCTTGCCCTCCATGCATACCAAGTGTAATAAGCACAAATGGAAACAAATAGTGAAGATTAGTAAACCACCTAACCAAAATCATGCTAATCAACTTTTGTGTTGTCTTAAATGTAGGTCCATTTGCAAACTGAATTTTTCCTCCACGGGCAGATTATCTGGATCACCCGGTGTTGAGTAATACTTTTTAATGTTAGATACTAACGAATTACTTCTCACCCACCTGCCAATCCAACTAAAATGACTCTCCCCACCTCCCCAGCCAGGCAACCATGTGTGACTAAGGACAGGTGCCTCGACCTCACTTGCCATATTCAGTAATCCAGCGCTGCTTTTGTGATAAAATGTTTAACAGCAATGAATGGAAAAAAGCATGAACAAATCCAGACCAACTTTTTAGGGTTTTTTTGTTTCAGCTCAGAGCCTAAATGAACATAAATATTCAAATTAAGTGAAGCATATAAAACTTGATCATAATAATAATACAAATCTTGTCAGTTCATCTCAAAACTTGTCATTTCATCACAGGATGTTCCTGACTGTCATATGTGCAAATCCTATTTTAAAACAGTTCTGTCTTAAAATCTTTAAAAGATGCCAGTGCCCCAAAGACACATGGCACAAGTGATCACTGAATGAGTTGTCAGGCATCAAAATGATGCAAGCCATGCATCATTGCTCTCTCTCAAACAACACTGAAGACATCACAGGAGATTCATGTAGATTCCAGAGCACCCACAGGGACGTTGTTCCTTTTAAGCACTAACTCAAATTCTGACACAAGCAAGCTGCATTCATTTGTAAAATTATTTTTAATGTTTTTAAAATAATACATCTTAAGCTTGAAATTTGTCTTATGGTAATGATTCCTTGAAAATCATTTGTATTGTTTGTGGTAGTGTCCTTGTATTAACCCCATTAATTCCCAGCCTTTTTATAACCTGCCATTATTAATCAGCAATAGAAAACAATGTAGACTAACTGAGTTATTCTCAAGTTAAAGGGAGTAAGGAACAAATTCCTGGACCAGCTGGCAGATCCGGAGCATTTAAGCCAGGAGTTATGCCATCATTCTACTAATTAAAGTGCACATTTTTCTCCTCATCAGGATTGTAATACAAGATTGGAGGAAGGGACTAGTGAATTAACATGTAATTGCTTACCAATTACCAGCACCTGCTTTCAGGACAGGAGTACACTGGCATTGTCACTGACAAGCCTCATAAACACTAAAGCGGCTTCCACCAACTGGATGTTTCTACACTTCACGCAGCCTGGCGCTGAAGAGTGGGTGGGCATGAGTGGGTGGCAGAAATCATGGGGGGAAAAAACTCCTGTAGGCTAAGAACACATCCACAGCCCATTGAGTGCTCTTTCTACATACTCGACACTCTTAATACAGTTGAGATAAACTACAGCCATGTTTCCACATTTTCAATAATTACAAAGAGGGGGCGATTCAAGAGTCTTTTTTTCCACCATTTATGGAATTTATTGTTGTTTACTAATGAAATACAGAGGTGAGAACTGGACCAGCCCTGATAAGAGCCCTTCGTGTTTTTCAATTTATATTTTTGAAAAATATTCTACTCCATTCCATCTACAATAGACATATTTCAAGCATACCTACTTAACACCAAACAATTAAGCACATTGTGGACATGTCCACCCTTCAAAAGAACTGTGGATTCTTGTTAGGGTTCTCTTTTACACATGGGTGAAAGATTTATGAAAGAAATGTAAATGAATAAAGAAAATATGATTGATGACATCCCATAATTTAACATGTCTAGTCAGATTAATATGATTAATATATTTCTAATACATTAGCAACTGTAAAAGTGGTTGGAGAGGAATGTAGGCTGGTATTTTTATAGTAAGACCTGGTAAACTATAACTGAGCTGCATTCGTTAAATAGGTACAACAGGCTACAAAATATGCAGATCCGGTTTATATAATGATGGGGAGATTAAAAACACAATCTAATATTGGACTGTAAACCATTTTGTGAATTGGTAAATTGCATTAATATAATGTTTCAAAAACCAAAATACAAAGCAAAACTAATATACTACCCATGAGTTGTTGATTGCCTGCTGCCAGTGTTTGATATACTAAAAAATAGCTCCTGGATAATGCTATTTTACTTCTTCTTCTCCTTACAGGGTACATGATAGGTCCTAAGGAATCTTTACCAACAAATTCCCACTTGAAGGAGACATAGGTTATATTTTCTTGTATTTTTCTTTTTGCACTGAGATCCATTTATGGTGTGTGTGGGTTTATATGCCAATAGCGATCACAAATTCATTTTTATATGATCATTTTCCAAGCTCTCTTTATCCCCTAGAATTAAGCAGCCTGTTTTGCCTCTGTGCCTTTAGTACTGATATATGCAAATGAAGTTTGATTGCTCTGTCTCATTTTTAAAAAGTAGTTTGGGCTCAAAATACTGCCCAAATCTTTAAAATGGATGGGTGGGCAAGACAGCTGTCGGCTGAATAGATTTTATTTGTAACATCACAAAAAGAGGTAATATTTGTGACACAGATTCCATATTTGATCTGTTAGGATTAGGTACTTGATGGAAAATCAGACTCTCTTTCTTTGATGGCCCTTTAATCTCTAAAGGGCTGTATGTGAACACATATTTGCCTTCCTTACTCATTAGCACATACATTATATTGCTTTTATAGTAGTGATTGGATTAGTCAAAATGGACAGTTAGGCATAAGATTAATTCCATTAATATTAAACTCTAGGAAACCTATCTAGACATCTAGACATATACAGGTTTTCTTGAACTTTTCCAATGGTGATTCACCATTAATGCTGTAGTGTAGTCTAAGACCTGCAGAAAGGAGCTCTTAGAGTGCTTGTAAGGGGAGACTGTGTAGTTACCCTGGCTGTACGTGGGTGTGAATATGCCTGGCAGTTTTACTCTGTGTTAATATGCAGTTCACAATCTCATTAGATCTGCAGACCTTGGCGGCCGTGGCCGTCCAGTAAGCACAGTGTGAAGAGCCATTCTGTAGAGCCTGTATGGGACTTTCCTCTCAGGGGTACAATGTGCACGCAGGTCCTCCACTGAGGAGGGGTTCCTGCCCCCGCCCTAACAAATCTGCTTTGTCTTCAGACCACTGGCAGCACCCAGTGTGAAAGCAGGGGGAAGAAGTCTGCTGATGGATGACAGCCTTGTGTTCTCCATGCTCAAGGAGCACAGTAGCATCTATGGGCCAGAGCAGCTGCATCCATGGAGACAAAAAGCATCGGGCCATGCACAGAGGCGTGCCAGCTGAGCTTTTCACAGAAAAGCCCAAATTTGAAATAAACTCAAAATCTATGCCAGTGGTTTGAATAGCATTCTATTCTTCGCTATGAGTATAGTATGGTGATGGATCATGATGATGATCATGAGGATGTCACATTATTATTTTTGTTTTAGAGCATAATATGATCATTTCAGCAGGGGAAGGGAGTATTTTATCAAGCAGTAGGAAGCATGGTGTGCAGCAGAGCAGCATCAGGCTGTGGCCAACGGCGCATTACGGCACAATGAGGGTCTGCTCTATGGAGTTCCCTCTGCAGTTCAGGCTCACTTGTGCTGATTCCCCGCGATCCTAGAAAGCAGCAATTTGCTCCATTTGAGAACACAAATGTGACATTATGAAATGGCATGCGAATGACAGAATGAATGACTTAAGCATGTCAAAGTTCTTTTGATGTTGCAGGAGGAACACGAGTAGAGGAAGTTCTTCAGCACGCCGCTGAAGTGGGAGGAAGTTTCGTATAATTGGATTTTGATGCTTCCTGTTGTCATGGCACCCAGATCCTGTCCTTTCATGTAAAAAAGGTTTTTTTCTCCTTCATCAGATGGTGGGGGAGGGTGGGGGGTATATCATGCCAAAGGAAAATGATGTACATAGAGGAACAAGCAGTAATAGGACAGCCTGCAGTATTGATCGAGAGAAATTAATGTGTTTGGGCTTTTGTCACAATGAGCCCAAGTAGCAGCTGCTGAAGTGGCCACAGATAGGTCTCACTGGCAGCAAATGAAATAAGACACAAGTGGCCTCAATTCAGCACCAAATGAGAAGTCCTGAGGTCCATCTGCATCATTCTGTCTGGTCATCAGGGCTAGATTTTTATCTGTTTCTCATCTGTCATATGAGAGACGTCTGTCAGTGTTGAACTTTTGATGCTGCTTAAATGAACATGGATACTCTGAACTCATCATAACTTTGATAAGGGCAGTGCAGAGACGATCACAATGAATCAAAGTTTGACACTAAAGTATCATAGATATCTGCAATAGCCTCTGATTTTATTGTTTTTTTCTTCACACATTTACACAATTTTTTTTTGAATGCATATGACCCAGTGTGTCAATCAATAAAATGTCTTACACACTTAGTATAAGGAGTAACCTGTGAGACAGCCACTGTGCTGATGAGGAAGAGACTAAAGGGAGCAGCTCTATCATGAACCACACTTAGTTTCTCCTGGGAAGATCTGAATGAGCACTAGACTACCAAGTGTTAAACCTTGATCTTCATTATGTGCTCTGGTGTGTGAAATTTCTTTACTGGCCCTGGGTTTTGCTTCACCAGAGAGAGCAGCTGCAGCTGCTGCTCCGGTCACACTCCTGGCACGAGCAAGAGCAGGTAACAGGAGGCGTCTGGGATTAGTTCTCATCCACACCAACCTAATCCTGAAAAAGCCTCTGCTGTAGCAAAGACTATTAGCTAATCATTTTCATTATTAACAAATGCTTAAGACATCTAATGTTGCAGTTTGTCAATAAGGCTGGTAAAATTGAGAAATATTAAGAAGGATACACAGCAGGATTAACAGACAATCCTCTCAGCAAAAACAAATTGAGCCATTGGACCTGTCTGAGGGTGAACTGCGATATCGGCATGACTGAACACACTCCTGTCCACTCTCAGCTAAGCTCCCTACTTATGAGTTATGAGTTCAGTTATATTGCTGTTCACAGGATGTACAGCATCATTTCTAGTGTGTGTATGTATTTTCACAAAATATTGGTCTTGACAGTGGAGAGAAAATACTGTAGTGTTTTCTTTGTTTTAACAAACATAAAATGTGTGTGTGTGTGTGTGTGTGTGCGTGCGTGTGTGTGTGTGTGTGTGTGTGTGTCATTGCCATGGTTCATTCATTTAAGTGTGGGTAACATTGTGGTTGCAGGTTACCTACATAAGGACTACACAGCACCTGTTTATCGAATAATGTTATCATAAACTACTCAGTGATTGGAAGATGATAAGATGACATGAAATTTTAATGAAATATGCTGTATTATCATAAGGGCCCTTCTACTAAAACAGCCATTTGATCTTTTATATAAAACTGATTTGAAGTATTTGTTGTCGAACATACCAGGCAAAAACACAATTAAGAACACCATGTAACTGAACCTGAGTGATCATTTCCGTATATATTTTCCCATTAATAAGAATATGCCAATTACATACACATACTGTACTTGAATTCCGTAGAACTGTCCCTGGTAAAATATTACTAAGCCGATCTCTTTTTCTACTTTAGTACAAGAACATATGCAAAAACAACACTTAAATATTGAACTGATGTATGCTGTGTGTTTTAACCGTTATATCCTACTGGTGATTGTTTTCTATTTTGGAGATTTGGGCATAGCTGTATTGAAACAGCTGATTCATGACTGCAGCTTCACAGATCTTCAGAGAAACTGAGCTCAAGAAAATGTTTGGATTGACATATAGCATTCTTAACTAGTTTTCTGCTTTTAGAAATCTATGATGTGGGAATGGGGCTTCACTACAGTGATGAAAAATGGAACAAGTGTATGTTACTTTAATTACAGACCCCTTATTTCAATGCAGTGTCATTTATTTTATAAAAATTGCTCTATGTGGGTAGGTTTCAAATATAATATGGGGTCAAATAAAAGGCCCCGAGAGTCCTGTGTAACTAATGCCACTTTCAAAACATTTTCACCTGTTCAGATGGTCCAACATGGTTATGGTTTTAGAGGTTAGACACCAAACAAACCTGCTTTCAAAAGAATATATTCATCTAAGTCTGACTAATCTTTGAGTAAGATGAAAGCAATGTGTTTTTTCACAAATAGAGCTGTCAAAGAACAAAACCCTTGCACTTTACTTGATGTTTTTTTATTCTATAAAACAGCCGAAGCTAAATTTGGAGCATCCAAATATAACAAAAATGCTCTGGGGTTAAGTGCTTACCTTAAATTTAGTGTGAAGCCTGTTAATAGAATCGAGTTGAGAGCTTCCACTAGTAAACATGTAGTTACAGATGTATTCACGATAGCCGCATTCAGTTCCAAAACACATAATCGATGTTATGAAGTGAATAATATGCAACTGTACAGATCTGTGCAGGCCTTCAACCTGCTCAAAATAAGTTTTGTTTCGTGGGAAATTATAATGTGTATTTCTAATTCCCCCCCCTGATCATTTCCAAAACAGAGCAAACATATTTGGAGCTTTATGTCAAGGCTGAGAAACAGCATGCCTCATCAGTGCAGAATTTCATCACTGAGCAGACAGACAAAGTGAATCTGTGAGATCAAAACCCTCTTTGTGCTGTTTGGGGATATTTGAGGCAGAGATTATCTCTAACGTCGTCGGGTAAACCGAGAAGATGTGTATCTCCTGGAAGAAACTGATGGAAGTTTAGACTGTGGGCACACTTCAAATGTCTAAACGTGGCTCTGAATACTGATTGCCATGACTCACTCAGAAGTTTGGAAAGTCAAGTGGAATTATTGACTGTAATGCAGGAATCTGCTTCAGATTTGAAAAGCGATAGGAGTCAATCAAGTAAGTAAGGGGAACGAGGCAACACCGAAGAGGCTGGATCTGTAAAGACAAGGTGATCTTAAAAGGGGAAAGTAGAAATAAGGTTTTCACCCACTGGATTGCGACTGGAGATGTGGATGGAGAAAACCAGAAAAGAGGGATGCAGGCTTGAGCAATGGTGAGGATCACTGCACTGGTTGGCTGCGGGAATATGGAGGAATTCTGAAAGATTGATGAGGAGAGGAGGTGGATGGTGGGTTTGCCAGTATAGATAATTGGACTAATCCATCCAAAGTACCCCAGTGGAGCAGATCACTGCTGCCTACTCGAAGCCCAACAACTTTTTCCATCAGCTCAACAACCTGTTAAAGTAAATGGCATGATGTCTCTGAAGACTCAAATGAGCAGACGGTGGTCAGTCTCGCTGGCTCAAGAGCCTTCTATGATTTCATCTCGCCTCATTCTTAAACAGTTGGAACAGTAATCTTCAAGTTTTATGCGAGAGATCCAGCATTTTTTATTCTATACAATGTGTTTATTCTGTTCTCGTTCTCTATCTCTTTCTTGTTCTGTCCCTCCTTCTCTCTCTAGGTCTTTATTCCTCTTATTGAAAATGAAAATAAATTGGAATACACAAATATACAGTTAGCATGACATATTTGAAATGTATTTTAATAAACTGCATTGCTGAGTAGGTCTGTCTCTTAACCATACATGCTTGCACACACCCACTCAAACACACACATGCACACACACTCTCTCTCTCTCACATACACATCCACATCCACTGACACACACACAAACATACACACACACATTTTCAAATACACACAAATGTGTAATTTTTCTGGCCCTGTATTTACAGTGTGCTACACAAGGGGGTTGTATTTCTGAACGCAGAGTGCCCCCTGCTGGTCAGGAGTGCAGTAGCAGAGAACACACACTACTGCTGTGTGTGTGAAACCAGCCATGAAATCAGCCTGGCACTGGTCCTGGCACACTCAGCCAGCAGCCCTCTTATTTCCCCCAGCTCCATCTGAAGCCTCTAGGGGGATAAGCACTGGACAGCAGGCCCAACTGGGCAGCGTTTCCAGGGAGACCAGACTCACGCACACAGTGCGTCGCTCAAAGAAGCTCACACACTTCACCATCTTTCACAGCACTCTACATTCCAGGAGTCAGAGACAGCTAGCCCCCTTTTCCCGATGGAACATTCTTGGTGACCTCCGTCATGTATTCACTTTTATGCACTTTTTCCACACATTTTTCACTTTTCTCACATGCATATATGTGCTGTTTCTTTGTCTTTTCACTCAACTCTGTTTCTGCTCCTTGCATCATCTCATGTATACTCCTTGTCCTCCCCCACAATTGTGGAAAGTTGTGGTAAATCTGTCTACAGCAAGCTCACTGAGTTGTTTTACTTATCTTCCTTTCTATGCCACAAGCATTTAAAGCATTTATTTTGCCAAGACACATCTTGAATGACTGACATTGCCACTAAACTCAGCCAGACAAAAGAATCTGTTGTAATATTTGTGAAGAACCAGCAACTCAACAATAACTGTTACAATAACTCGACACTTAAAAGAGCTCCTTTAATTTTTACAATAACTCCGAACAATAAGCTGTATTAGCTGTTCAGATTGGTAAATGTATTACGCGAATACAATGAATGCCTCACATGTATGAAAATCATGTGATGTTGAGTAAGTGTCAGTCAAACAAAATTAACTGTGTGTGTGTGTCCCAGGAAACTGTGATGTTTAACAAGGTGAAATATAAAGGCTTGTGTCTGTCTATTTAGCCCTTTGCAAGGAATACATGTAGCCATGATGATGGGAATCATGGAAATGAAATATTTAGATTTTGCTGAAAATATATAAAATATAACAAACAAAATAATAAACTTGGTCTTGACTTTAAAATTGAAAATCATATTGAGCCTGAAATAATAGCTTAAGAGGATGTGTCACAGGCACAAACAGCATTGCATAGCCTGTAATGATAAGGTCTTAGACAGACCTAAGGGATATTAACAACACTAAATAAAGGATATTGCTCTCATGTTAGCTTTTGAATAATGTTATTTAACTCATGCTTGTAACAGAAAATAAACTGAACCCATCGTGTTGTTTTAATAAACAAGTTCTCAAATTTGATTCATTACTGTGAGTTTGGTCATTGCATGCTGACTAAAACTTAACACTGTTCCCATTGCCTCCAGGCATGACCTAAATGCAGTTTTAATTGTCTTACACAGCACACTCTCTCTTTTCTGACCTCCACATTTACCTTCCTTTCTGCATTAGCTGCCTTAGATTCCTTGGTTAGCTGTCTAAACTTGTTGTTGACTATAAGAGTGGCTTACCACGTATCCTGCAGCTGGGTGTGATTCTATGACTCTTGAGGACAGAAGCAACATATGACTAAATGATGTAGATTTATCGTAAGCCTCTCAGTTTGTGTTGCTACTTATGTTTGCATAATCAGAACTTGATCACATTCAGTTAAATGTTACACATGAAAACCCTCAGTCTAGCTCTTAAGAAATTAGAAATCATGTTGCTTTGATTATTGAATTCACTGAGCACATGTTTCTCAGTCACATAAGAAGCTACTTAACAAGTTCACATTTTGAGAGACATAAAAGAAACATGCCATTGGTATGTGTATTTAAGATTTACCAGGTTAAAAAAAAATACTGCGTTGGTGATGAACTGAAATAATGGGCGGTCTGTTACTTAATTTGATTCATTATAGGTTGTCTTTAATGAGAAGGACCTCTGCCTAACCTCTCGAGTGGACAGAGCCATAAAAAGCAGCCATAAAAAGTGATTGATGAAGATGTAGTGATTAATAGTCGATTGCTGCAGTTTGTTAAACACTCCGGTTGGGGGAATAATTGCATCAGTTTTGGAATGTCACCTGCAACATTTTCATCATTTACAGAGGGCATGGGTAATGGCCTGAAGGTCATCAAAGAAATGTGAAATGTGACTGTTTATGGAGAAAGACATGAAAGAAGTGGAATTTTTTAGCTTTGGTTTAGGTCACATAGCTTGGAGAGACGGGTGGCACAATGGAAACGCATGCAAGGTTTTTAAAGCACTGCTCCAAATTTTCAACATGCACAAGTACATATACACACACACACAGAACGAGAGAGAGAGAGGCTCTTAGCACTCTTCAACGCTGTTCCACCCTACGTAATTGCACAGTAACTACAGTGCAGTAGAAGTTGGTGGGGGTTTATTCAATCAGTATGCATGTTTGACATATGGTTAAGCTCTTGAGGCCTCTCAACAGCAGCTACGGAATAGGTTAAATGAAGAAATGCTCATTCTTTATTTGCTACTGCACATTTTCATTTCCATTGATTTGTCGGTTAGGTCAGAGAGTCCTTCATTTGTATTAATGTATTCCACCATTACTCTCTGTTTTGAGAAGTCTCTGTTGGTGTAGAGGGTGCTCACCTACCACAAGGATTTAACTGGGTCATGGCAACAGCCCCCCAGGCCATGTTTTATATAACTCTCCATTTAGACTCTGTTTCAAAGCAGCAGTGATAGCAAAGTTCAATTTCGCACTGGCCTATAAAAAGCATGTGTTGTTCCAAGCAATAATGCTTGCCCAGACACCCACAACCATTCAAACACAAGTTTGGAATCCAAATTCCAGAAAGAAAAAGCCACACAATATTATAGAGAGGGCAGTGGAAAAAGCAGCATTGACTTCCATATATTTCAAACACATATCATTTGCCTTACTGTAATACTGCATCTGCCACCTTGCTGGATCATTAGGAATTCAGGCAGAGGTTCATGTGCCAATATTGTCTTCTAAACTTACTGGATGAAAAGAAATATCACAGGATAATTGCTAAACAAAATTATTCAGACCAGAGGGAAATATGAATTATATGTGTGCTGTACTCATTTCACGCCTGATGGAGCACCACCTTTAACCAGGGAGGGGCTTGTATTCTCCACAGTTTTCGGGTGCCGCCATTCCAATAAAGCAATAAGAGACGCGTTCTCCCTTTTAATTGGACATTGTTAGACTGACATATCAATCTCTCAGCTGAAATGCCCCTTCCATGTAAACTGTAATTGAAACATCTAGGGCTGTCATATGGGACAATACAACTGCTTATGCATGGGAAACTGACGTGCACCCCTAGACCCTCCATGCTTATTTATATTTCCTTATGCCAATGTTTATTCAGTCAGTCATGCTCTCTCTAAATGCAGTTTTGATTCACAAAGTGGCCGCCAGCGTGCTGACTGTAGAAAACGTCAAACGCCTCATCAGTGCCTGCAGAAAAAATATAGAAATTAATCAGTGCAGAAT
>JBBMFX010000007.1:12526897-12545802 GCA_037832545.1 Rhabdalestes septentrionalis | reverse complement strand
ACACACACACACACACACACACACACACACACACACACACACACACACACACACACACACACACACACACAGTAGGCATGGGGAAGCACAATACAGTATTGTGATATGGGGGAGCTGACTTGCATTCCCAGAAATGACTGAATATTTTTTTATTAGTTTTAGAACTAATATTCTAATTTAAGTATCTGACCTCACTAATGTTCTTGTTGCTGAATGCAATTACACCAGCATCCCAAAATCTAGTGTTAAACCTTTCCAGATTAGTAGAGGTTATTACTGATGTGGTGCTGGTGCTGGTTTGGGGACCAAGCTATCTATTAGAATTAAACTGATTTCAGAAATAACATAGGTGAACAGATGTCTAAAAACATCTGGACTTATAGTAAATGTAAGACAGTTTACAGAAAAATAGAGAATTAGAAAATAACTGTTTCTATCCTCCTATCAGATTTGTCCTATGCCTTCAAGGTATAGCTGAACATGACAGACCTCTGAGGGAATGAGGGGAGGGGCGTGCCAGCGAGAGAACTCATCTCTGTTTGCTTTAGCTCATTGCCCTCCAGCAATATCAGGCCAGGAGACACCTGGGACCATTGACACTAGACCTCAGAGGGGGCAGTGGACTGGCAACCTCCACTGATTAGTTTCTCCAGCATCCGGAACTTCACTCAGTACACGCTATTAGCCTGGGTTCCAGAAGGCAGGGCACACAAGCGACCTCACATGCACCTCTGTAGAAAAGTCATGCGACCTCAGCAATTACCGAGAAACTAATCTGAGGACCTAAAATGAACAAATTGATCAAAAAAGCTCACCTCCAAAAACAGTTTCAGCTTTTAACAAATTGTCCATGTTTTGGCCAGTTTGACTTTTGAGCTTGCTATCTCTGGGGTTTTTTTTCTTCAAAAATGAACTTGTTTGTTCTTATTCATAAAGTGATGGAGAAGGCTGGAATAATTTTGAGCCTACTGGAATATTTTTTTAGCACTGCTAAACGGATCTCATTAATGAAACATATGTTGGCAAAACATTTCAACCATATCTGTTAATATTTAATCTAACATTAATATTGTGGCTCATGGAAACTACCTTTCTTGTCACAATACTTGATTTTGTCAGTGCATTTTGTAAAGAAAATTCTCTCTATTTACCTAGCGTTTGATATTCTATTTTAAATAAAGGTTAGAGACTCAACCTGTCTGCCTCAGAGATTTTCTTTATTAAAAAACCCAGGAGGTCCCAGTCTGTATCACTACAGATTGTTCCCACACACTTGTAGTTGCAACTCTGTAAGAAATTTCTGTAACCCTTGGGCCTGGATTTAAGATGGCGTCAGGGACAAACAGACAACCCTCTCCAGAGATCCTCTCCTGAATTTCGCAGAAACCCTTAATTGGACGATCAGGATCACCTGAGTTGTAGGCCCAGGAGTATATATAGACCTAAGAGACAATTCGTCTGCGTGAAGTATTCTAATCGTTTCTAGTTATTGAGTAAGTTTCATTCTACTGTCCTGTGGGTTGTGGCTGTGTTTTCTATGACCCTGTTCTGGAATTTGGATTTTTCTTTTGCGTTGTGGTCTTGTTCTTGATGCCTTGAGATTGGATTTACTGGATTTTGGACTCTTGGCTATGTTTTTGATATAGTTTCTTGTCTTTGCAATTTTTTTCATAAACATCATTTTCATTAAACACCAATTCTTTATACTGTGCATCTGTGAATGTTACAATTTCAAAATAAGTTAGTCGCTAATATCAGCCTGGCCATCTTCGAATACAGCACATGTTTTGTTTACAAGTGGATTGTTGATTAATATAGACCTTCATTGATCCAATAAATTCTATTGTTGGGTCTTTTATGGTCATGTAAAAACTTGTATAATCCTAAATTAAGCATCATTTTAACTATATTAATAAACTGGTCAGCTTTAAAGAAGTCACAAATTTGTAAAGTAAACTTCATGACCAATATACCACTGGTCATGTGCGGTAATTAGCACACTTGGGAGCAGTGGCACTGCCATTGTGGCAGTATAGAACTAAAAACAATGTTTTTTGCTAGTTAGAGGGATACTCATGCTATAGAAAAGGATCTTCCACAAAGTTGGAAGCATGACATTTTTGAAGGTGTCTTGGTATGTCGAAGCAACAATCTTAAGCCCTTCACTGAAAGTAAATGGCCCTACCCGTAAACCCGGAAAAACAGGTGTCCCAATACTTTTGAACATAGTGTGTAGGTGAGTTTTAAGATTTGCTGGTTATGTTTTTGTGCTTTTCTGTTCACCAGGTATAATAATTGAGTGAGGCGCTATATTTAGATATTTCCTCCACCTCGGGGTGTCAGGTAACAGGTAAATCCCAGCCTCCTGCGTTAGACATGCCTAAACCAGGAAGCGGAGAGTGAATAATCTACTGGTGTCACAGTCCTGGGAGTCCGTGACTCCTGGCTTTGGCTTTCTTTGAAACACCTAGTTCAGCCTTGGAGTAGCACAATTTACACACTACCTGACAAGCAGCACACGGAAAATAGTGAATTCTTCAACTCAGCCACACGGTAGGGTTTGTTTTATACGCCCGTATTTAGTAGACATTAACCATTAAGGCGCTTTTGAAGGTGCTTGTTCACTTCACTTCTTAACTTAGAACCAGGCGTCCTCTCCTTGTAGCTGCTCCTTAGTTGTACTTTAACTTTTCCTGGGTCGTATGCTAGTATAACGTCCATTAGCTGCCGCTTACTACATGTACCTTTAATTTATTTTCAGTCTAAATTGTGTGAAATTTCTCCTCTTTTAAAAGCACAGACTTGTGGTTGTTGTGGAAACGAACCCTAGTTTGCAGGAAACCTACTGCCCTAGGTGTTTATAAATTCAGATTTGTTGCCAGAAGACAGTATAGTATTTTAATTAAAACCTAAAAATGTTAATAAAAATCTGTAGAAAAAAACCCTTAAATACACAATGCTATGTAGAAATGCTCACTTTATATATGTAACATAGATAAGAGAAATGTGCCACAATATGGTTTACCCTTTATTCTACGATAACACTATCGGGACATAAGATATTAATATCGTCTTAGGTGTTGAATTCAGGTAGCTCCGTATTTCAGTTAAGGGCAATCTCAATGCTTCAGCTTATCAGTACAATTTGGACAACACTGTTCCAGCTTGACAGGTGCATAAAGACATAGTTTGATGTGTTTGGTCTGAAAGAATTTGCTTGGCCCACACAGAGTCCTGATCTCAACCTCATCCAACACCTTTGGGATGAAATGTAATGGAGCTTGCGACCCAGGCATTGTGCTCTACAAAATAATTGGACACAAGAAACACTCAAATTTTGTGGAAAGCCTTCTGAAATGAGTGGATGCTGTTCTAGCTGTAACTCCAAATCAAAGCATGTATTTGATTGCAGTGTCATTAAAGTCCCTGTTGGAGTAATGTTCAGGTGTCCCAATACTTTTGTTTATATAGTGTACCATTTGGCACCTGTTCTCTACATTTTATGGTGGAATGGGGAATTCAAATACAATGCTGAACAGCAGAAACCTTCACATTTATTATGTGCTCTGAATAGGAGAGGAAATAAATGTAACCACTGAGGTCTAGAGTGGTTAACTTAGCAATATGTCCAGATGTTAAACGCTTATATTGAAGTAATCCTTCTGTCTCAATCTTACTCTCTGTCATTGTGTTATTACTGACTCGAAAAAACTTTGTTACATTTTTTCCTGACAGGTGCAGAAGCCATTGAAAACCGTCGGCACATGATGCACAACTCCAGCTAACTCTGTCACACTACACAATGCATCATCCCACCATAGAGTACCAGCTGAAAGTGGAGTTCTTCCGTAAGCTGGGCTACTCTCCGCAGGAGGTGCAGGCAGCTCTGCATAAGCTGGGTTTGGGAACAGACACAAACACGGTGCTGGGAGAGCTGGTCCGTACTGGAGCCAGGGCCTCACCCACAGACAGTCAGGAGAGTGAAGAGGGGGCTGTGGGCCAGTTGGGAGGAGGCTCTGCCAGGAAGAAGGAGATTTTTCGAGACCCTCGGCACGCAACCGAGGATATGACTGAACAAGACAGTGACTTGAAACCAATCGTGATTGATGGAAGCAATGTGGCCATGAGGTGAGAAAATAACTGCCACATAGTTATCAGTTCATAGCCAGGTACCTGAGATAAAAAAAAAATTTTCCAAGTGTGACATGTTTCAGTGATTTAGAATGCCATTTAGTAAATTCAGGAAAGTATGCAGTACCTTTTGACCAACATTGAACTTCAGACTACTTCAAATTGTAAAAGTATGTTTTATTTCTGTTGTCTATAACTGTGTACGTATTCATTTTGGTCACATTTGTGTATTTAGGTCATTTCAGTAACTCTGATTTGTACCACAATATTTGAATTTGGTGAAAGCCTTTCATAATGCAGTAATTTCCTAAAGAATTCCTGTATTCAGTGTGCTGTAATTACTGTACACAAAATGAAAGACTTAATCTTCATAAAGGCTATAACTTATTATTTTGGAAAATAGTGTGGACATCTTAAGACCATTTTTTGTCCTCTGTTTTGGTCACCACAGAAAGCTGTTATTTCTCTCCATATTCCTTCCCAAGTCTAAAACTGTCTGACTTATACCTACATGTCAGTGTTGTTATTTTTCAGTAATCAAATATCAAACAGCCACTTCTTTTTAATTGATGATTTAATGTATTTATTTTTAAGCAGGTGATCTGTTGTCTCAGAACAACATCCTTTCACAAAGAAATTCAAATGTTGTCATGAAATATTTCTTTATGGTCCTTAGGGCTGCACAGTATATCATTTGCTAATTGTTATCAGCCTCTACAGTACTGGTATGCAATATGCAAATGAGCCTCTAACCAATCACAGTGTTTCTGACAGGGTGACTTATCACAAGTTTAGGAGAATTACTGAATGTTCTGATGAGTAGAGGTCTTCATGTAATCAGACAAGGTCTAAAGGGGCCCTTTAATATCACAATCACAATGTGTTAAGATTTTCCAGTGTAATTAAAAAGCACACACTGTTGAAGAATATAAGTGGGCAAAAAATTTGTAAAGCTCTGTGTGTTTATCTTCCTTTTTTTATGAAAATGTGAATTCTAATGTACAAAGACAGTGAAATTACACTTTTAGCATTTTCTTGTATCTTGTATTTCCTTAGGTGTTCAAAATAAGTTGTCCGTTTCCTGTTCTCATTTCTACATAATGCGTTACTGTTACTTGAAAACCTTGTGTAAGACGCCTCTATGCATGTTTCTTTTTTACCCCTGGGCTCTCCATGTGTTATGCACATTCCTCACTGTGTGGCCTCTAGAGGCTATGCAAATCATGTCATGCTTTAGGTTGCTTTCCAGAACAATGCTGCCAGACAACTGAATGGACAGGTGTTTGGCAGCACACTGAAATAGTGAAATTAGCCCCATGCAAATTTCCCTGTCAAACACTGATGCTCATCTCTCTCTCTCTCTCTCGCGCGCGCTAAGTCATGGGAACAAGGAAGTTTTTTCATGCCGAGGAATCGAGCTGGCAGTCAACTATTTCCTTGAGAGAGGACACAGGCTCATCACTGTGTTTGTGCCCTCATGGCGAAAAGAGCAGCCCAGGCCTGATGTCCCCATTTCAGGTAATGATACTTCCCTGTCCTGCTCAGAAAAAAAATGACTCATCCAAGAAACATGTGTGTGAACATCAAAACATTACAAGCTGCAATGGAAAAAAGACCTATCAGATTTTTCATCACATCTTTTTTTTTAATTTGTTTTCACTTCAGTTGCTTTGGTACATAAAAGACAATATAGGCCAAGTCTCTCTGTACTGGACATATTTGTCATCTCACTTGTTTTATATGTAATTGACAAACCTCATATAAAACAAGCCTAACATTATAAGATTGTTTCTTAAGCCCAGTTTTCCACATTATTAAGTTACATACAAGAACTTTGTTTATTGTGTTATATATAACAGACATCCACATTCTTAAATAACACATGAGAGCATTTGTAATATTGTACCCAGGATAAAATATTTTCAGGATTTTGTGTGTGTGTATGTTACAGGTGGCAAAAACACAGCATTTTTTTGCTAGTGTTGGACATGAATATTTTAATAAGAAAATATATGTTTAGACATAATGGTTGGGTTTAGCAATATGGTTTGTATGCTGTGTATCACTACTTGCAGCACATTTGTACAGAGTGTCTGGCAAACCAAATGTTCATTATTTGGTGTTTTTCTCTGAAAAACACATTCATATTCCCTCCAAAATTGCTCTGATTTATCAGGAAGAATCAGCCTTCTTTGGTGTCACTCTGGGAATTCCCCACCAGGAAGTTCAAGAGTATTTTTCTTTCAGTGTCACTCTCGACTGCCTTTCATTGTAATTCTTTTATCTGCTTCCAGGCAAGAATTAGTTGAGGCTGCTTCCTTGTTGTAGAGAATGTACCTCAAAGGTGTGCATAGGTGGCAAATCCTATGCTGGGTAAATAGAATAGCAGCATTATTGTTTCATATTTATTCTTTTGTCATGGTGTAGGGAAAAAAAACTGGTTAGACAGGCATGCTGGCTAAACCGGTCACTGAGAGATAAATAAAAACCAATCTGACACGCTGTCATCCATGCAGACACACTCAGAATGCTTTGTTCAGTCCTTTCGTTCGGTATGTTGTAAAACATGCCTCATGATATCTAATCAAATTTTAATTTCAGGTTTGATTCACTGTATCAAAAACCTTTGCTGTTGCTTCAGTCCTCCCCATTCTCCCCATCCCTACCTGCTTCTCCTCTCCTACCCTGGAGGGCCGTGGGGGAATCAAGGGGAGGAGAGGAGCAGGTGGAACGGAGAGAGTGAGCAGTGATTGGGCAGACAGAACAGCTGATCCACTTCATCATCATAAAATTCAATGTCATTTATTGATGAACCAGGCCAATCACAACTCGTGCCCAGAAGCATGCCCTGGTGCTCCTGGTAGTCAATAATTGCTACACAGGTCCAACATGCACAATGGTGTCGCTTTCTTCTCATTTTAATGGTAACTGGGGACAGAGTGGTGGTGTGGTGTTTGATTTGGGTTTGTCAAGGGCGCAGGGGTGGTTGATTTCATTTAGATGTTTTTATATTTAGTATTTCTAGTAGCGGTAGGCTGCTACAGAGAAATGTTACCAGAAGAACCACTGAATAAACAGACATTTTGGGGGGAAAAAAGCACCTTTTGATAGTAATTAAACATGTTACCTGAAACCTCAGAAAGCTAAATACTGTCATGAAACAAATCTCGAATCTCTATAGACCCAAAAAGGGCTCTAATTTGAGTTGTTAATAAAGTTCATGATGACCTGTATGGTGGTTTGCACAGCACCATCTGTGTAGCTCCACAGTAACATTTGCCAGAGGTCAGGGTGTTTGGTTTTGATTAAGACAACTTTACTTGGCCTTCACATTGTCAAATCTACAAACATGCCAATTTAGCTATGACATGAGTTACTGTATAATGCATAGCATTCAACTGTTATGTTTTTGTGTATGAGACAACATTTAGGTCCCATCTACTGTTATTTTCTTTCGATTCCTATCATTATATTCAAATTCTTGCAGAGAACACACCGACAATATGTTGTCTCCTGTGAATGTAAATAATATGAATGAATAATAAGATGGTGAATTGTAACTATTCAGTATATCTGACCGTCTGTGTGTTTGATTCCAGATCAGCATATTCTGGGTGAGCTGGAACGGAGGAAAATAGTTGTATTCACACCCTCCCGGCGGGTGGGAGGCAAGCGATTGGTGTGCTATGATGACCGTTTCATTGTCAAACTTGCCCATGAGGTGGACGGCATCATTGTGTCTAATGACACATACCGTGATCTTCAGAGTGAGCGCCCTGAATGGAAACGCTGCATTGAGGAACAGCTGCTCATGTACTCCTTTGTTAATGACAAGTATGTGTTACAGCCTCTAAAAACACCTTTCAGTCTGATTTAAATGATATTCATCATCATATTTTATAGCTGTTTTTTGCATTTTGAAAGTATCAATAATGTTTCTTTTGGGAAAAATATCTGCTATACAGCAGGTTGGTTCATTCTTGTTCACAATACTTTGTGTCATTACCAATGTTTATTTTGAATGATGATGAACATGAAAATGTATTATTCTTTTTCCATCAGGTTCATGCCACCAGATGACCCACTAGGTCGTCATGGCCCAAACTTGGATAACTTCCTCCGAAAGAAACCCCTGATACCGGACCCCAAACGCCAGCCCTGTCCTTATGGTATACACTTCTTTTGAATTTGATTACAGATCCAATTTTTTTCTGTTTTCACATGTTAGTCCTTAACCAAGCTTGGCAACACTTGATGTGTTGCCTTTTACATATTATATTTAATTTTGTAGTGTATTTTGTCCTTGGATGCATATAAATAATAATTATAATTATTAGTGGTGGTGGTAGTAGTTACAGTATTCATGCTGTAATCGTACTTGTTTTCCTTTACAGGGAAAAAATGCACATATGGAATCAAATGCAAGTTTTACCACCCTGAGCGCACCAACCAGTCCCTACGTTCTCTGGCGGATGAGCTGAGGGACAATGCTCGACTGTCGAGCCCTGTCCATTCCACTCCGGAGAATGGAGGAGCAGTAGGGGCTTCTTCTAGAGGGTCATACTGCCTTTCCTCCTTGCAGCAAGACCTGGAAAATAAACTGACCTTGGATTCCAAAGGCTCTTTGCTGAGGAGCCAGTACATTAATGGCATGTTGCCCTACTGGGATGACATAAACGGCAGCAGCAATCATGCCTCTAATGTAGCTAGCCACACTCCCCTGAACTGGCGTAGTCCATTTTTACATAACCCTCCATCCTCTGGGTTTAGCACAGACTCTGGCCTCAGTTCTTTTGAAAGCCAGTTTTCAGAGGCATCACAAGGCCTTGAAGACATGTACAGGGTCAGCTCCAGATATGCCGAACCTTCTTATGATTGCCAAGATGCTTCTGGTCCCTGTAGTTGCTCTTCTGATTCATCTGGACAAGGAGGGCACCAGAAGTTCTGCCCTCTTGCCAACAGTCCAAGTAACTTTCTTGGTTATGACACAGCACCTTACCCAAGGCCCAACGAAGTTCGCTGCTGTAGCCTGCCCAACTACGTCCAGCCAGATGGTCTCCACCCCAGCCACTCGTACCAGAACGGTTGGTCTGATCCGTATTGGCCTCCACATCCACGGACAACTTTCAGCTTACCAGACCCTGTCCGCAGTGCTGGCCTCCAGAGACCCAATGATGTGTATGGATGCAACCAGGCCACAGTCAGTTCACAGGCAGTCTCCTCCGAGGCAGAGCGAGAAGAAGTCAGGAAGAAACTTTATGCCATTTTTAACCCATATCATGTGGACAGAGTCATGGGTATGTTCCCAAAGCTAAAAGATGCCCAGCAACTTGCGTCAGAAATTCTCAAACTTAAGTTTAAGGGTGATTTGTAATTGTTTCTCAGTATCTAAAACAATTCCTTTGACCATGGTGAGAAAAAAGGAAAAAGAAAATGAGGTAAGGTAAGTAATGATGATCTTGTGATCTCTACATCTTACATAGTGCTGTCTCAGCATTCTGTTTTTTTGTGGCACATCACATAGTAAATGTGATGACTTTGTATGACAAGAAAGTCAAGTTGTATATTTACATGTTCTCTGTATCAATTATGCTTGTTGATGCACATTGCATCTTTTAATACTTCTAATGTGTATGGTGTGGTTTCATCAGATGTTCTCAAATGGCTGAGATTGCTGGGTATATCTATCGAAATACTACTGACAGGAATAATTGTTCTATTTGCTTCTTTGGTTTATATTTATTGTGAAAAGACAATCATGAAGAAGCATTAAACTAACACTAAGAAACACTGATGCTGATGGTTATATTGATATTGATATTATATGTGTCCATTGTTGTCCAACATTATGTGGATCCATATGCATCCCAATGCAGTAATACATGACTGGACATTAAATATGTATTTCACTGTCGTTAGTTAACTGACTGCAAATGTATGGACATACAATTAAGTTTATGCGTGCTGGTAACTTTCCTCTATTTTGAGCCACTCCTACTTGCCCAAAGCATGTTTTGAATAGACTTGTTGATCATCTCATTAATGAAGCACTTTATGTGTCTCTGGGTGTTCTTGTTTGATTTTATGTTTCAGTTTCTTTCTTTGACTTGAAATTCTACAATGCCCATGTGTGTGGGTGTTCCTTTTAAGCCAATTATGAAACACTATGATTTGGATAAATGTGAACAATGGAAAAAAAGTTCTCAGAAATACAACTGGTTATCATAAAAATTCAATGGCAATGAAATTTTCACAGTTTGCTTTGTTCTGTAATAAAAGATGAATAAATTTATTGTTTTATGTTGGTCGTTCATGCATACAATGCTATTGTGAGGAAATTGTTAACTGGAAGAAAACATTTAAATATACATAGTATTGTAATGTTTATTAAAATAAATAAATATACAGTTTATAAACAATAAAGAGATTATTTTCATCCGAAATGCTACAAAAAGAAAGGAGAGTGCCCGTAGTTAACTTGGAAATCTAAGTCTGATACATGGCCCTTAATGTTGAAAACATGCAGTGTAGAAAGAACCACATCTTTACACTAATAACACCCCTCCCCCAAAGCCCTTAAACAGACTTTGTAATGTATATTTAACTTAAAGAAAACTTGATTAACGAATGGAATATGCATATGTACCGCTTCGTGTTGACCTTCCAAACATATCAAATGCAAATTACATGATTTTTGGCCAAGAAAAATGTACTGTGCACATAATGTATGCTAATTCTGTACTTTACCTCATACAAGCCTGAACACATGCTCACACTGTTTTTAATGCCAGTGCCATCTCAATCTAGACTATGTGTCTTTTTAGTAGTCTTACTGAAGTAGTGCATTTATTGCCATAAGAAAAAAAAACCTGACCTTTTGTGGACTTAAATCAGTGCGTTCATATTTTATTTTCATGCATTCTTGAATACAACACATGAATGTCATCAAATGTCAAAGTGTTGGAAAACACAGCAGAACCACCGGCCACCTGAATCAAACAGCTGCTGCTTTCCCGTAAGAGTGATAACGGCATAGTGCGGATGAATGTTCTTCATTCCACCCTGCAAAATTAGATTCTGCGAAAGATGCATCTACAGCTTCTAAAACTGCCACCAGACACCAGCAATCAAGCCATTGTTTATTATATGTTTGTATCTCCATGGAAACCTCACAGGAAATGTACCTGAGCAGTTAGAGGGAAATTCACAGGGGGAAAATTGCAGCTTTCCAAGAAGGAAGTTTACATAGATTTAAGTTGTCCACTATGTAAATCATTCTCTCAGAATTTGTTTATCTCACTGTTCTTCACTAATCTTGCTCTTTTTTCCCGCTTTTTAAAGTTAGTTACCATAAATGGAATGCTATGGTGGAAGTATTCAAGGAAATCATAAAAAGAAGCAAATCAGACAAACTGAATGCAAACAATTACTCACACCACATTTTACAGTTACGGTATCATGAAAGTATTTTGCCGATGACTGATTACTGTGTATATTTTTGGCTCAGGAAATGAAATAAACCTGATGTAATGACCGTCCTGGGTTTTTTCCATTTGCGTAATATCGTTTCACCTTGTTGGCACTGGATCAGACTATGACAGGAAAGGACATGTTTCATTAATGTGTACTAGGCGTGCTTAATCTCTTACATAATAATACACTCTTTAATAAGTTTATGTTTTAAAAATGTAGAAAGCTGGAGAAAAGGTTTTGAGTCAGCAGCAATTTATACGGCCTGTAATAAACTCTTGTGCACAACAGTCTCAAATTAATGATAGTGTCTGTTTGGGACTTCCTGGTGTAAATTACCTTCCGATGAGGGCCAGGCTTAATTAGATCTGGAAAAAACAAGTAATCAAAGCTAAAAGCTAAAATGCCTTTTGTGTAGTTTTTATATCATTTATAAGCAAATAAACTCTAACGGTCATAGTTCTTCCTAACAGCTAAAGGATCTTGGGTTGTTTGTTTCCAATTTGGATGGACATGAGTTCAAATAGGCTGGGCAAGGTGAATATTTACCCTTGCTGTAAGTCAACATCCACATTCAAAAAGTGGGAAATATGAAGGAGTCATTGTGTTGGGCTTTGGGCCAATCAATATCTTGTCAATTATGAATAACATGCTCCCTCCAAGGGTTGCCAGGGTGGGCTTTGAACACTGCTGCAAATCTGTGTTGGTTATTCATTTTAAAATAAGAAGGTTAGAAATATTTCACACAGCAATGGACAACATGTTCCTGTTAAAATGAAAATGTACAACCGTGAAATATATGTGAATTTACATTCCCACATTAATGGGGTGTTTCTACAGGCACTGCAATGCCCAGCTCTGTCTCTCTGGGAAGAAAGAGGGTATAAAAGCCTATTCTATTTTAACAATAACAGCTTTGCAAGCTTATTACAGTGGCTAGGTCATGTTTTATTGATCAAAGACATTTGCAGTAGGCCTTGGTAAGCCTATGCCAGAAAACATTGCATTATTTTTAAAATACCCTAGTATTTTAAAAACAAAAATGATATAAACTCTGTTTTAACAGGGGCAATGAGAATGCCAAAAATATGTTTTTTTTCTGATGTGCACCCATGACTGTTTCCCGAGGTTAGTGCACATGTCAGTAGGCATGTCTGTATTCCAACACTTTTGGGCTTTAATTGATGTGTCTACTCCCAGGCCATTAGCAGCTTGCTGAATGCTACAAATGCACCATGTCCAGGCTTGCTACAGAGAGAGAGAGAGAGAGAAACACAGGCATGAGGGGAGGGAAAAGAAACACTGATTAAGGACAGTTTCTATTATTACTTTTTAATGATATAATCATATTTTTAGGTTTTATCTTATTTTTGGAGAAATAAATGTAACAGGCCATTATTACAGTTATTTTCAACTGTTTTATGAGTCGCAGAAGTGATTACCATTCAAAGTAGCATTGTCCCTCATAGGTGCCTGTTTGCTGTCCATTGTCTGCCAACTCCAGCTCCACACCCAAGTGGATGTCTGGTGATCCCTGCAGCCTGCCCAGGTAGCGCAATGTCCCGGTACTGATGCGGCCAGAGGGCAGCAGAATTCGCACCCTGTGGCCAGTCTGCAGGTCCATTGGGGAATGGGGCACAAAGACTCTGTGGGGGCCAGTCCCGCTTCTCCATGAGCCGACACTGAATAGGTCAGAGGACGGACAGGAGCCAGAACTTTCATTTTCTGAATGAGGATGCATTTGTTAACAACAAAAGTGCCATCTGTGCCTTATCATTTGACCTTTCCATGTAGATGTGTAGATTTGCTTGTAAAAGAGGCCTACTCTGAGATAGAAAGGTAAGTAATTTCTACCTTGTGCTGACAGACATGGCAGAGGGTGATCTGGAGTCAACAGCAGTGGAAAAGGTGCCCTGACTGCAGGTCAGACTGTTTGAGTAAACACCATCTCGCAGTAATCTCATATCCGGCCCTCTGAGCTGCTGAATTTGGTTCAGGCCACCTGACAGAAACAAGGAAGCAAGAGGAATCAAATACTTCCCGTTAAGCCTATTGGAATGAGCAGGTGTTGAAACTCGCCCAACAAATGTCATGGAAATTATTTTGGTGGTTGAAGTACTTACTGGAACAGTCATGTTCCTTCTCCTCGAAGCGGTGTCCGTTCTCCAATCCAGTGTCTGAGAAGACCTCACTCATCTCCTCAGAATCGTTTACCTTGTGGAAGGCACTCGTCCTAACCACAATCTCTGAGTGCAGCTGAAAAGCACATTTACAGGACGCATGTCTTTTGTTCAAAGTGAGTTTTGCACTAAACGACAGGGCTAGATTCTCTGACATTAACTAAAGCCTAAGCTTCAGCTAAATTGAAGTGCCAATAGAAAGTTTTTCAGTCTAGTCTTAGGCTTCATCTGGGTCTGGGATCTGGCCTGCAATGTGCAATTACGTCTAATTCTAATTGGACACAAATGAACACTTAATTTTGCTTTGATTTGTTCAACGCTAATGAATGGATAGCCTGTAAGTATTAGATGACACACCATTAATTTGCCCTATAATATCTTATGTCCACTTACCTGATCTCTCAGGTCGTGCTGTCTTCTTTGCAGCTCCATAAACCTCATCTCCCATGATGCCCTTTGACTAGAAACCTGAGTCTTTAGATCCTGAATCTCCCCCTCAGCTTTCAGCAACCTCTTGTGTAGGGCACTGCTACGCTCTTGCTGATGATTCTGCTTCTGCTGCCTCTGAGGTTCTGCAGTTATTATTATTTTTTTTGTGTTATATGTGAGATGCTTTAGCAAGTGCAGCAGAGTATTTCACGTTGGATAAATTTTCTATGTAGCCATCCTGCCATCTGCTGGACAGGTGATAGCATGACATGTTTCATAAAGTGTGACGTGTGGAGTGTCAGAAGTATGTGTTTACGTCACATTTTCAGTGACGTTAGGAATTCCATTATCATAGGGTATATGTCAACGTATGTCATTTAAAAACATTTGTTTACAGCGAAAGCTTGACTGTGCATGCAAAATGAAAGTCTAATTTTACTATATATAATGTAATATCAGTATATATTATCTACAATATGTTTACATCACTAAGAGATTCTTTTACAGTTACCTGCGATATGTTTCTTCCTTGTCGTATCATGTGGTATCCATTGTGCAGATTTTATGGCGCAGTATGGGTTTACCTATGACACAAATCACATTGTCCATGATGCAGTGTACTTAAAAAATAATTTATTTGTAACTATCAATAAAACAAATACATTATAACTGATAATGTATCAAATAATAACAGACCCTACTCACCCAAAAAAATCTCCAAGTGAATAGCAAGCCCTTTAGAGTCCATACAACCGCTGACCATAGGACATATGTCACCATTTTGGGACATTTTTAATGCTGCATAATTGCCACCTGGATGCACAATCTTCAAAGAGAAAGATAAATTAACAACATTGAAAAGTGCCTCTTTGGATTGAAGCCATATTAACCTACAAATCATGACTGATTGACTAACTTGGAAGCTTTCATTTTCAAGAACGAATCTGGGATCTGTGCACCATTGTCAACCAGTTAAAAAATATTAAATAATATTTCACTGAATTATCTCTTAGCATTTCTTCATTCCAGTTCCAGCATTACTAATCAATCCACATTAAGCCTCTGCACAGGTTTTACTGATCCACAGACATGACGCTTGTCTCTGATTAAATCACCAGACTGCACAGAAAGAATAAATACCTTGATTGAAGAACTGTTGTAACGTAAGTCTTAAGTCCTGCCGTTGTAAGCTGTTAAAGATTCCTACCGAGGACAGACAACTTTCTCCATTGAGCTTTTAGTCACAATGGTCTATGCAGGCCAACTTGTTGCTACGACTGATTCTGCTGCTGACGAGACAAGCGTGGCAGTAAATCCTATCTAATCTGCTTAGCCACTGAGCTGCATGGTCCAGTTGTGTCCCTACACATACTAATTTTGGTCTCTGATCCTATTTATCCAAGTCTAAATAACTGTGCATTGTGAGGAAGTGGGGCCTTGTGCTATGTATTAAACCCCCAAAATTAAGTTCACCACAAACTAGAATTAGACATGTGTGTTTCACAGAATCTCAGGAGAAAGCAGCACAAATCAGAACCCATGCATCAGCTGTGGTGTGTTAGGTAAACAACACAGTGATGTCAAGAGCACTCAAATGCTCTTCTCATTGAGAGGATCTTGCTGTTCTCTAAAGTCACCACAAGATGGCAAAAGCATCACTTTCTGGATTCTCCACGACAAAAAACACATTATGGATGACGGAATTCGTGATTAGTGATCTCCTGGGGCTTCCACCTAAGTGTTGCTAAAAGGTCACCAGATAATTTTGAGTTATAAAACCAGAAGACTTTGGAATATAATTGTTATTTACTATTAAAAAAAAACACTTATATGTTAGTATTTTAATTTAATCTGATATTCCCATGCAGAATTATGGAATTTATAAAACATAGTGGCCAGATAATGGACTAATGTAGCCATTACTTCATCCTCAGTTGTGGAATAACAGCTGTGTGCTGAACTGATGTAACATGAGTCACAGCCTTCTCTTGTATCTATAACAGAAATTACTTCTCAGATAAATGTGGGTGTTTGCTTACTCGATGTTAACACTGAATCTGAAGTATAATGAATTTGCTAATGCCATAGTACATACCAGACATGGATCTGTTGTTTGAACACAGAAGTTTGTTCAAACATGGCCTTCATCATTAAACGGTCATTATTTTAGGGAATTACCTTCAGGATTATTACTTAATGGAGGAATTTATACTCAGTAAAATCATATTATGAAAAAGAAGTGTGGAGTTTCTTCATTCAACACATTAGAATTTATCTCATATCAGAATGCAAAGAAAGCAAAGACAGTACACATCATTTATTTCATTTATGACATGTAATTTATAGCATTTATACATATTGTTCTTGCTTATACACCAATTCCAGTTCAAATTCTTGAATCGCAGTGTAAAAAATAACACTTAAACTTAATTACTTTAAAATTCTAGCTCATGAACATTTAATAGTAAGGTCTCCCATAGCTCTGCTAGGCATCCAATAAGCTAGAAATTGTACTTACATTTTCACATTAAAATGTACATGTGTTTGCAGTAAAGGCAGAAGCTGCACTTTAACATGAACCAATAATTTATATTATCAAATCAGACCTTTCCAATAGGTAATATAAATGTGAAAAAAAAATCTTGCAATATATTTAATAAAACACAATATTATTATATTAATTGATTCATATGATCTCCTTTGTAATCATACTGGTTGTATTTCTTGGGTGTTCAGAACAGGTCTGGCATCGTTTTACAGGTAAACATGCTGAGCTGAGGGTTCTTTCTCAGGGGTTTCATTAGGCCCACACAACCAAACGCTGTAAGTCCCATTGTCTTGTGTCTTCCAGGAGAAACTCAGGGAAAAACCCAAGAGAAACACTGAGCATGCCTAGGCCTCCAGCCACTCTGCAATGTTTGCCTATAAGGACAGAGCAGGCCATTAAACCATTCACTGTATTCAAATGATATGATCATATCTAGCCATCTGTTTGCCCTGTTCTGCCACCTGTTTCATCTTGGTGATGAAGTTCTGTTTTATACGTCGTATTGTGAGAATGACTAAACAAAGCCATTCATCTCAGCAGTAAGTTTACACAAGTTATTTTTTTCTATAATGTAGCTCGTAATTTGTAAGCTGGTTAGAACAACATGGGTTTGGTTCCAGATTTCTCCACTATGTAAAATTCCATTAACAGCACATCAAATTCTGTCTAATGCAAAAGAGGGAAGTTAATGGTGATTACAAAAACACTTCTATATTGAGAGGTCAGGAAATGGTTGAGTGAACACAATGACACAAAATTTTTTATTTAATATATTAATGTTATTTGTATTTATTCTTTTATTTGTGATTTGTAAATGTTAAAAATGTTAAACTATAAGACCTCTGGTGTACAATAAAACCATATTTAGTGAACTCCAGGCTGTTGACACACAGACACACACATAAAGTGGGGGACATAATTATTCATAATTAAATAATTATTTCAGTTTGCTGACTTAAAAATGAACAGTGTTCAGTTTATGAGGTAGTTTCATTTTCAGAGAGAGAGAATATTAACCAAAAATCAAGAAAAACATGTTATGTAATGATGCATTTCACTAAATGAAATATGTATTTGATCCTATACAACCCAGCCAGATTTTGGCACCTACAGACTGGCTGTGTGCCCCACAGACTACAATTAATCTATCTATTCGAAGAGGAAAATTCTTTGCTTGTCATATGCATAGTCATTCAAGTCCAACACAAATAAAATTATATAAAACCCACTATATATACATGTCGAATTAACACTTTGATTTCAATCAATTAAAAGGCGCTGATCAAAACCATTGGCACAGGAATGTCTGTTATCTCTGTCAGAGGGTAACTACATTGACAGTGGAGTTGAGACAACTTTATTTCTTTTTCATATGCAAAAATAAATTTGGAGGCATCTCATGTTATTTCTTTTAACTCATCACACTATGGGTTGACAGGAAAATAATTTTTACCATTTTAAAGTATAAAGAGAGAGCTACAATTTTGGTTGGTTGGCACGCATGCTACAGTGCATCATGTGCAAATGGTGGGCCCACAAAACTGCACACCTGGTCTGCCAGTTCATGTTAGTCAGAAATGTGATTCTGAGGTGCATAGCAATCATTCAGAATCATCCTTTATTTAGGTCTGTGTAATGAATTATACAGTGTAGCTGTGTAGGTTATGCTGCTTGTTTGAACTTCAGTTTGAGGAGAAATCGAGTTTCTTCAGATTTCATAGTAGTAGTAGTTTTCATAGCCTGTGGTGTTTTACATTTATGAATTTTACCTTTTACATGTTTGAATCTAAAGAGTCAAAAAGGAACCAAGGAATCATATTTGATGCTTTTATACACACGAGATGTGTTTCATTTGATATTCTATTGAAAATAAACATTTTGTATCATTTTAAAAAGCGTCTATATTTTTAATTTCCCATTAGAATAACACTGGTACAACCAACCCCATAGGGTGTGACAACCTACCCTGCTATGGGGTTGGCTGTCAGATGTGCACAAGGTGCATTTGAGAGCCCATATCTTTTGAAGAGATTTAATTCTACCAGAGCAAGCACTATCCATTTGCCCCTGACACATTTAGCATTAATCGTGCAAGAAAAGTGAATCCTTACTATACATTCCTTACTATACATACATACATACATATA